>AWWV01007742.1:0-62251 GCA_001974805.1 Corchorus capsularis
CACATTTATAGAGCAAAAAAAAATTCTATAAAAATTGACTAATATGATAATAACAAAATTTAATTAGATTGATTATGAGTAGTTTTTAAGTAAAAATGTAATATATAAATAAAAATATGTTATTAAAATAATTAATAAATAACCGGGTTCGGGTACTACTACCTGTACCCTACCCTAACCCGATTATACAATACCCTAATCCTCCTTAATCGGGTCGAGTAGTGTCGGGTACCCTATTAACTACTACCCACTTGTATCCCTAGGATTTATTTTTGAATGATATTTAAGAATGTATTTTTTAAAGGATTTATTTTTGAAGAATATATTATTGATGATATATATTACATTACTAGGTGTGGAAACAAGTATACAATTGCAAAACAAATAATAGGTAAACAAGTATACCCACATTAAAAATTCCCCGTAGCCCAAGCACGGGGTATCCCTCTCGTATACATTACTAATGTAAAAAGCTCACGTAATACTTTTTTCAAATAACGTTAGTAACATTGTTTATTTCTATATTTAATTTGATTTTTTTTTTGTATATTGGGAACATTACAATTAAAAGGGGAGGGGGAAGAGAGGGCAAAAATTCGAACCCCTACCCTCCGGATGAACTTCTGAGCCCTTCGCCACTAGGAAGAAGCTTCAAATTCTATTTTGATTTTCAAGAGGGAAAATATTAGCTATATTACTTGAAAATAAAGAAATTTGTCGTACAAATACAATTAGTAATTAAGTGAACAATAAAATTTTTGAATTTACACTCCAATGAATTTCTTATATATATGTAATTATATATATGTAATTATAAAGATTTACAAAACCATCAAAATAAAAAAGTTAATAATGGAAAAAAAAGAATTAAAAATATTATCATTAACCTTACAATATTGTTCAAGATAATGAAGCATTGTCAATAAGATAAATTATGACTATGATTTGTGGATAACAATCTATCTATACTATATATGGGTATTACTAAATACCGCCCCCTTTTACTAGCCACCGCCCCCAAAGACATATTTACCCTTGACTTCATTTTCCTTCAAAATTCAAATTAACTCTCCAATTCTCTCAACCTTAATCATTCAAAACAACATCTAAAATCCTGGAGGGGCAATGTTGTGGGATGGGCAAAGGTTTTCTCCGAATGCCGGTATGTTTTTTTGTTGAAAAAACACAAAAAAAAATGGTGGACTTGGGCCGAAATTTCGGATTGGGGCCGAAATCTCTGCGGGTCGCGACTGGATCGCGACACCGCCGTGGTGTCGTCACGACCATATCGCAACCAGCCCCTGGCATCAGTCGCGATCTGGTCGTGACGCCACCCCGGCTTGGGTCGCGACTACCGCTGGGGTGGTGTCGCAACCCAAGCCGGGGTGGGTCCCGATCTGGTCGCGACACCACCAAATTTGTGGGTTTTTTAAAATTATTATTATTAATTAATTTAGTTAATTATTAATTATTTATTATTATTTTTTAATTATTTAATTATTAAATCATTTAAATAATTGTATGATTATTTAAATTATGGAATTATTTAATGATTAATTAGTTGTTGTTATTATTATTATTATTTAATTATGTAGTAATGTTATTATTATTATTAATTTAATTATTATGAAATAGTTTATTAATTACTTAAGTTTAGGGTATAAGAGTTAGGATTATTAAGTATTAATATATTAATATGTTTTCTTAGTTATTATTTTATTAATAATTGAAGAGTTATTAATAGGTTTAATAATTATTAAATTAATTATTTAATTCATTAATTATTAATTAATCAATAATAAAGTCGTTATTAATGATTTAAGTGGTAGGATTAATTATGGAATTAATTATAGTACTTATTATAAGGATTTTTTATTTTGGTTTGAATAGAAAAAATTATAAAGAATAAGTAAACATAATAATAGATAAGTTAATTTATCCCTATTGTTATTATTAATTGTAATTATTAATAATTGCAAAGAGGAGGAGCCCGGAAATCGATCTCGGGTGCTGCTAGACAACTGAATCTGGGGGATGACTCTGGCCCGCGGCACACTAGGAGTCGCTGTGTAAACGCCTCCGTCCGCAGGGAGAGAGAGGCTGAGAGGCAGCATAGAAATCCTACTCAGGTTGAGGACGCTGACGCTGAGAGAGTGGAGGAGGTAGTTGGTCAGTCTGCGCCATCTTATTTTGAGGGGTTTGATCCGCCATATTCAAAGGAGTCCACTTGGGATAATGCGGCCCCTGCGGCCCCTGTTGTTGGGGTTACGAGAGGTAGAGATGGCCGTTTTGTTAGTACTGGATCGTCATCAGGTAAAAAATTTACATTAATTTGTAACATTTCAAAATGAATTATTAATTTTATTATTATTTGTTTAAGGGTAATTAGTCTATTTATTTATGTTATAACTAATTCCGGTTATAATAACTTTTTACAACTTAATTGAATTATACTTTTAGGAAGTAGCAAACGCTCCAAGACTGATGATGATCAGAGTTAGGTAGTTACGGGACCAGTGGCCGGTGGCCTGTAGATGGTAGTGTGGTTCCCAACTTTCTTGGGCACGTAGCCTCTCATATGTGGAGGGTCGAGATGAGACGGATATTGAAGTGTCATAACAGATTAGGAGTTTGTGAGAAGTTGACAAAATGGCACCGGACCATGTCATCGGGAGCACAGGACATGATTGATGGCACCGGGTTGTCGCACCTCCACTCGACCATATTCAGTCACGTGGATACACCACTGATATGTGCGTTCGTCGAGCGGTGGCAGCCTAATACGAACTCATTTCACATGCCTTTCGGTGAAATGACCATCATGTTGCATGATGTGTGACATATTCTCCGTTTGCCAGTGGATGGACGGATGATTTCTGTCGATGCTAGTACTTCTATGTTGAAGTGTTTGTGTATAGATATTCTGGGGTTGACTGAGGAGGATCTTGAGGCGTTTTGGCAGAATGGCGCTGTCTTGACTGATTCGATCATCGATTCGTGCTCAAAGGACCGGCTTGACGAGACTGTGGCTATAGCATGGATGTGGGTGATGGTAGCTTCTACCTTGTTTGTGGACAATAGTGGAAATTGAGTTAGACCGAACTGCCTGCTTGAATTCCAGGAAGGGTTGGAGGAGACTCATGAGTATTCATGGGGATCTACAACATTAGCTTATCTCTATCGTTAGCTTGGGGTGGCTAGTAGAGGAGATTGTCATGGTATTGCTGGTTGTCTTACCTTACTGCAGGCGTGGATATACGAGTACTTTCCATGGTTCCGACCCCAGCGACAGCGCTTGATTGTTGGACCGGACTCGCCCCGAGCTTGCACGTGGTGTGTCCGACCTGAGGACAGATCGGTGGACCGGCTACACCTATTGTATTTTTGTTTTAACCAACTTACCGTATCCGAGGTAAATCATATTTAATTAATATATTACACTATATTATTAATTTTGCTTAATTATGAACTTATATTTTATAAATTAATTAATATATCCAGGTGACGTGGTTGCCCTACGGTCCCGATCCGAGTTCGTCCACGTGGAGGACCATATTCACCGGCTAGTTACGGTATCAGGATATTATTGAGCCATACATGCCCGGTCACGTGTTACGTCAGGTGGGGTATGTGCAGGCCACCCCCCCGATAACCAGGCCATTAAAGGCTATACGTAGAGCTGTCAAAAGCTGACCCGAATCCGAGAACCCGCCCAACCCGATTTGACCAGAAAAAGTAAACAACCCGAACCCGCCCGACCCAAGACCCGAATGTCCCGCAACCCAGATGACCCGAAACCCGAGTGACCCGAAACCCGAATAACCCGAGAAGTTAACCCGAATGACCCGAGAATATTATAAACTAAAATTATCTTTTATTCAATAAAATTTATAATTTTACTTCTTCTAAATCATCATTTATTCAATACAATTTATATTATTGTTATAATTTTACTAATTATAAATCATGATTAAATTTGCTAAAATTCATTATATGAACGATAATTATATGAACAACCACTAAAATTAAATCAGTTATATGAATAATTTATGATAAATTTAAAATTAGTAATTTATTTTTTAAAATAATGAATATATAGTAATACTTACTTAGTAATTTCTTGGTGATTTTATCTATTGGATACTACGACTGTACTAATAATCTAGCTAGTAAGGGTTGTAATTCTATTTTCATTGTTCATGGATAGTTATATTATTAATTAATTTATAATAATAATTGAAGTAATGAAAAAAATATAAATTTAAATATTACATAACTAATATTTTATTTATAATTATACTGTCAATAGTGTTTTTACTTTTTCTACTCCACAAACAGCTTAAAATGTTGACACATACCCCACCTGATAATTAATTATGTATTTAATATTCAAAACCAACCTCACATGATAATCGATTATGTATTTAATATTCAAAATTAATATCTAAGAAGACACAAATCAAGTATTCTATCCTTTAACCTCGCATATGCAGTCTGCTAAACTTCGTTGATAATAGATTGTCTATTGTTTCTACTTATTTATAAAATAAATCAAATAATAAATATATTTAAAAAAGTTGAGTACTGAAAATTAAAAAATTCAAAGATGACCCAATCGACCCGAAACCCGAGTAACCCGAGGCCAAATCCCGAACCCGCCCAACCCGAGACCCGGTAGACCCAAATGACTCGGAACCCGTATGACTCGAAACCTGAATGACCCGAGAAAACTGTCTGACCCAGATGACCCGAATCTGAACCCGCCCGTTTGACACCTCTAGCTATACGGCCTTGGGGTTCGCTAAAGTACAAGGTTAAGCATCCTGATTTGAATGCAACCGACTTCTGGAAGAGCTTCCGGAGAATATATGTCCTACCTCTCGGTGATTATGTGCCCACTTCTGAGGATTCTTCAGCATATGATCCTGAGTATCTGGCATGGTACCACACTCGTTCTCATCCTCGGCTCCTGAGGGACACTCAGCCATCTGCATCCCACCCTCGGACTCGTTCCAACAGTGAATTTGTAAGTTGTTTTTTAAGTTGCTCCAATACTTTAAAAAATACTTTAGGGCAATAAATTTTATTTTCCAATTCCTTAAACATATATTAACCTTTTTTTTTTTGGCTATTATGAATTTTTTTTTAGTAGGTCAGTCGCATGAGTCAATGGGGGAGGAACGTAGTCAGAGACTTAGAAGTATTTGATCCAGACGAGGCGGAGCAACATGCAGCAGCTTTGGAGCAGATGATGCAGGAGTGGCATTTGGCCGAATGATTTGTATTTTAATTTCTTCTATATAACATCTAAACATTTGTATTTGTAAATGGGGATGATTCTTGTACATTGTCAATGGATGCATTAGACTCAAATTGCACAAGTTATTGTTTTTATTGATGATTCCTTTATAGTATTTGCATATAACATACAACTAATTGATCCCAATGGTGCTATGAAAGGGATGCTGCTCCTGCAAGACTATCCCATTGTGCTCTCCTAGCAGTGTAGAATTGATCCCAACCAGCAACACTAGGCTCATGGTTGCTAAACCAAAATGACACTATAGACGGTACGAGAAAATCTCTAGCTAAATCTAGATGAATATATTGTTGGTGCGAATCACCTAAGTGAGCTATCACAATCTCGAGCTCCGGGTGTGTTGCAGATGTCGGTACACGCAACAGCAACACAGTACAACATGCATATAAAGACCCACTTCCATCGCCGAACCCGAACAAAAATACAACTGCATTAAACAATGTAGCAATAGGAAACAAGTCCGCGATTACTGTCATCCAGTGATCCGATCCGCAGCGAGCACCATCCCACATGATACGTTGGATTCCATTATCGATCCCACCTTCAACAATGTAGAAAGGCTAGTACAGTGTACGGTTGGCATGCACTTCGTTGGCAATTTTAATTCTTGCCAACCGCCAAGACTGCTCGGAGCCAAATATATAGTCCGCTACAACGCGAAATCCACAGTTGCCATCTCCAACCACATCGAGATATCCTTCAACGTACGGCAGAATATTCTGACAATCTGGTTGACATGGCGAAACTGCAAAACATCATGACGCCTATTATCTGTAACAGATAAATTTAATTAGGGCCGAATATTATATTATTTTTAAAAAACATATAAGTAGCACTAAATTTATTCGTACCAGGAGTAGCGGTATTATGGACTGATGATGAAGAGCTGCGCCCACGACCAGCTGATGAACTACTTGATCGACCACGTCCACGACCCCTCTAACTGTACTCCCACTTACTCGGGTCGCGTTTCGTCGATTTACTCCCCTTCGGTCGACCTCTAACTGTCGTGTTCACCTCAGGTTCATTGTAACTTGCTTGATCCGGGTGAAGTTCTTCGTTGATCAGAAGAGATATGTTGTGCACATTTGCTGGATCGCTTGCGATGACCTCATCAACCGGTGTCCTAAAATACTGGTGATCCTCCGACATATCATCAGCTCCGAGAAAATCAGAATGGTCAACCGTATCGCTGATCACAAGTATTTTCCAAAAATCGTGGACATCTTTGACACTGATCGGGGTCTTGTTATCTGTTGCTGCCTTCAGCTCACATGCACAAGGAATCTGATAAGTATTTCTCAACACACAACCACAGCGATCTGTCACTTGATTACCCAATCCTCTCATCCACTCCAGCTCATCATTAAGTAATCTTAAACAATAGTGGGAGACATGACATGTCAAATAGTTGAATGGAAACCCCCAGTACATGACTCCAGCACGTTGTCTCGATTATTCAAGCGTGTATCTGATAATTAGAAATAACATTTATAATAAAAATTATAACAATAATAAATAACACTAAAAATAATAATGATACAAATCTAATAATAATAACAAATAATCAAAGTATTACCTGATATCAGTTAGTTGAGTCTCAATATCCTTGTTCACCTTCGTCCATACTGTATCCAGAGAATTAGTGGACGAGTTAAGCCATTGCTTTAACTGAGCTTGTGCACTCTCCAGTCTACAGGTAGTCGTGTTGCCCAAGTGTAGCACATTGTTCGTCCACGCGGAAACGAACTTCTCCTTGTGCACTAACCATGTCTGCTCAACATAAGAAACCACCTTCGAAAGTAATAAATGTACGAGTAATAAATAAAATTAAAAATAATAATAACATTAATTATAAATGCTACGACAACTAATACATAATACCACCTGCAGAAACTTCCTCCATCCATCTCTCATCTTCAAAACGGATCCTTCGTATTCGACTTCTGTTGGAGCTTCCATGACTGCTTTCCACTTACCGTTCTTGAGTCGTTGTGCCAAGTCCTTATTCTTTCCACAAAGTCTGTAGACTCTATCTTCTACACCCCTGTTGATGTGCCAAGTGCAAAGCAAGTGGGCAGTTTCTGGAAAAATCTTCGAAATCGGTCTCATCAACCCCAACTCCCGATCAGTCACAATAACCGTCGGATGCACATCAGACCCAATCAAAAGCTTCAGCTTCTCCACCAGCCAATGATAACTCCTCGCGCTCTCATCCTTCATAATTGCATATGCTATCATGAAGTTCTTGTTACATGGAGTCATCCCTATAATTTCGAAGAAAGGCATCTTGTACCTGTTGATTTCGTACGTAGAATCCATGCCAATGAACCAGTGGACAAGTTAAGCCATTTCTTAATAATAATAAAAAACAATAAAATTGTATCACTAAATATAATAAATAAAGTATTACCTGTTGGTTTTGTACGTCGAATCCATGCCAATGAACCAGTGGTAGTTTCGGACTAATTTCGCTGATTCTGGATGTACCATAAAAAGGTGAGTCAACACATTTGTTTCCGAGTCAGCAAGCGTCCACCGAATACAATTGTTTTCCCTAGCCAAATGAAAAAACTAACCCACAACATCTCTACCCTCGAAACCAACCCTCCGCAAATAATCTATATAGTTGTACACAAGTCTTCTGGTAGGGTAATCCTCTGGATGTGCATCCTGAATAGCAGCATGAATAGCACACGACTTTGCCTGAGCCCTCGTCATGTCCCGCACAATTAATTTGAATGCGGGACTCAGTCCACTCATCTGTCAATGTCCCTCCGGATACACAACGAAAGCATGGTTGTGCCTACCCGTAATACCTGGCAATACACGGATCCCCAAACTGTTACAACTCTGAAATTGTTTGACCCTTATCTAGAAAGAACATTTGCACGCTTTCGTCTTCGTAAACTTTCGCACAGTAGAATCCAAGTCTCTCAAAGTCACCCTGTATCGTTCACCCCGGGAACATCTCAAAAGCTTCTTCCTACCATTATTTTTGTGCAAAGAAATAACTAACTCGAAAACAATTATAATTGCAATTGATTTGGCCCAATCAATTGCTTCTAAATCGGTCTAAAACCTTTGCTCAGTCTCGAAGCTCCGCTGTAATCTATACCGTCACCACCAAATTCTTCCAATGAAACCTGCAAAATTTAATTAACAAATATTACTAACAAAAAATGATGAATTCGCCTAATAATAACAAAAACTAATTAATAAATATTATAATTAATTTAATTAAAATAATTATAATTTAATTAAAAAAACATTGGGTCGGAGCTTGCTGATCGCGACAGAGCCACAGGCCAGTCGCGATCCTGGTCGCGACCAGCCCATGGGTCAATCGCGAGTTGGTCGTGACTGGGCTACGGGCTGGTCGCAATCGGCCAAAATTGCAACCCGAAAGAACCTAATTTTTTGTTTTTTAAAAAAAAAAAGAATTTTTACCTCGTTTGACGTCGTTGGCTCGTTATCATCCATTTCCCGAGTTCTCGAGTTGTTCAACATTAGTGAGTGTCGATAATCCGAAGTTTAGAAGTTGAGAGAATTTTGAAAAAAGAAAAAAATGAGGTAAAGAGCAAAATAGTCCAAGGGGGCGGTGCCTAGTAAAAGGCGGCGGTGTTTAGCAATTCACTATATAAAAGTACGAGTTTTGTAAAACTTTTGAATCAACCATTATACCCTTATTTTTTGAATATATTTCTTAAATGCCATTGTTTAAACTTTTATAGTTTTACTCAACTAAAACCTCTATTTTTATTTATTTAAATCTAATTCTTTATAACTATTTTATTTTTACCATTTTACTATTTTAATTAAAAAAACTTAGATATATTAGAATTTTTAATTAAATACATTTTTACTATTTTAATTACATAACTTCGATATATATTATAATTTTTTAAATATAAAACTAAGAGTTTTGTAAAACTTTTGAATCGACCATTATACCCTTGTTTTTCGAATATATTTCTTAAATGGCATTGTTTAAACTTTTATAATTTTACTCAACTAAAAACTCTATTTTATTTAATTAAATTTAATTCTTTATAACTATTTTATTTTTATCATTTTAATTTTAATAAATTGGTTTTAAAAATATTTTTTTACCATTTTAATTTTAAAAAATTGGAGACTTTTTGGTAGGTTTGGACCCAACCCAATCATATTATAAACTAATAAAAGTATTATCATTGTTACTTTAAGGTTTAAAAGTTAAAATAAGCTGTATAATCATTAATTATTCATATGTTTAAGAATTAATTAAGTTAAAATAAGTTGCATAATCATTAATTATATTCAATATGGTGTGGAAAGACATTTGTTGGAGACTGATTCTCTCATGGAAATGAGAGAGATTTCGAAAGGCAGAGGATCTTATTGGAGGGTGGAAGATTGCTCAATGATGTTTTGGATTTGTCTTCTTATTTTTTTCAGTGTCACTTTGCTTATATAAAACGTGATGCAAATTTTTTGGCACATCGGTATCTTTTTTTTTTTTGTGGTACTGGGTTAAATTGTTAAACAATTTAGGAACATTAAGCTTCCTCACGGCTAGGTGAAAGATGTCCATGTTGTGGCTGCCTTGTTTGCCAGCTTCTTGGTTTCCTTCAGTAATGGATGTTGTCCCCTGAGGATTCCTACATCATCAAAAGATTCAGTTAGCTATTAACATCCTCATAAGCTGGCATTAGTCTACATTCCACTTGTGACCTTCCGCTTAAAATTGATGCCCATTTCCTTACAGTGTCCTTGAACCATACTTTCTTAACTCCATAGTGTTGTATTCTCATCATCATTGCTCTGATCAGCATAATTCTCGCTCCCTGTTCCTTTTCTATTGTATAGCTGCCTGCCAAAACAATAGTGTCCCCATTTGCTTTCCTCGCAAGTGCTGCTCCACCAAACCAGTTATTGTTCTGTTTCTTTATTATTTCTGCAAAGCATATCCATTCCTCTTCTTGCACCAATGCCACTGAGTTTCTCACTGGTAGCTCTTTTATGCCAACTTGGGGTTGTATCCCTCCTCTGCAATGCAGTTCCTCATCGTGTTCTTTCCCCATCGCTTCTAGTATTCTCTGTCCCTGTCTAGTTGTTTTCCCTGGAATATACATTCATTCTGATGTAGCCAAATACTACATAGGGTGCATGCAAAACTCATTGTGAACCATAAGTTTTCTTTTCTATTCAACCCCTCCTGGTTTAACCATTGGAAGATCCATTGGTTTAAGTTAACTTCCACAAAGCTATCTGTTCTAATACCAATGCTTGATCCAACCCACACTGCCCTAGCAACTGGACAGTTCCAAAACAGATGTGCTATTGTTTCTTCACCCTGATCACAAAGCTCACACTGAGTATTGTTTCCCACATTTCTCCTTACTAGCTTGCTTCTCAGTGGTAGGTTGTTTGTACATATTTTCCATAAGAAAGTGATCATTTTGAAAGGAATTTTAAGTCCCCATAGAGTGTTCAACTGTCTCTTTCCGTCGGTATTCATTGCAACTCATATTCTTCTTTGATTAACATTCTATATGTAGCTTTTACTGAGAATCTTCCATTCTGTTCATACTTCCATACCGCCTTATCCTCTCCTCCAAAGACAGAAAGACTTCTTATCAATAGACTTGCTGCTCCTTCAGGCTCGATCATTCCATTTACCAACCACCAATCCCACTGTTTGCTTCTCTGGCAGCTTAGATTTTTGAATGGCACTCTCCCTTGCACCCCTGTTCTTTCATCGAATCTATTTACTAGAATTCCGTCCTCAATCCATAGTTTGTCTCTCGACCAAGTATGAATATCCAAACCTTTCAAGCAAACATCCCTCCCTGTAAGAATTCTTTTCCACATCCATGAGTCAGCAGGTTTTGGCTGAACTCTTAAGAAGTCCTTCCTCTAACAGTATTTTGCTTTTAGTTGTGCAGGGCCCTTGGTTCTTCTATCACTCTCCAAGCCTGTTTTGCTAACATTGCATTGTTCATGTTTTTTGATTTTCTGATTCCTAGTCCTCCTGAGCATTTTGGCTTACATAGCTTGTCCCAGCTAGCCTTGTGCAGCTTCCTCTCATCTTCCTTATACCCCCACCAGAAGTTTCTAGTGACTTTGTCAATTTTGTCACACACTTTTACAGGCGCCTTGAAGCATGCCATCTGAAAAATGGGTATATTTGCCAATGTGGACTTGATGAGGGTTAGTCTTCCTCCTTGAGATAGAATCAGTGCTTTCCATCCTTGTAATTTCGAATTGCACTTGTCTATCAAGGGCTGGAAAAAAGCTTACCTCTTCTTCAATAATCCAAGCTCCATACCCAAGTACTTCCCTGCCTTAGGAATAACATTTACTCTAAATATTCCTTTAAACCATCTTTTTTGTTGTTGATGGCAGTTTGGACTCAGCAGTAGTTTATACTTGTTCAAATTTATTCTCTGCCCTGAAACATAGCAGAAACGGTCAATAATCCTCTTCTCCTGCATGAAAGTACACTTGCCCTAAAAAACAGATAGCTATCATCTGCAAACATCAAATGATTAATAGGCTCTCCATCTCTAGATATTTTGATACCCTGAATATTCCCCTTTTCTTGTTCTTTAAGGAGCATTAACGATAGTACATTCTGACACAAAATAAAAATATAAGGAGATATTGGATCTCCTTGTCTTAATCCTTTCTTTGGCTTGAATGGCTCAAGTGTTCCCCCATTAAAGAAAATCTTATAAGAGACTGTACCAATACATTCTTGCACCAATCTTGTCCAGTGGTTGTCAAAACCCATTGTCTCCATGACACACTTAATGAACCTCCAACTGAGCCTATCATATCCTTTATTCATGTTTAATTTTAGTGCTCCCAGTACTCCTCTCCCCTTCTTCCTTCTCTTAACTGTCTCAATAATCTCTCCCCCAGTATGATGTTATCATTGATAGTTCTTCCTTTAATAAAGGCAAACTGGAAAGGTGTTATGACTTCACTCAAGATTCCTTTTAGTCTGTTGACCATGGTCCTGGATAAAATCTTGTATGTTACATTGCACAGACTAATTGGTCTATAATCCCCCACTTCAATCGGCTCATTCTTCTTTGGCACCAGGGCTATCAGGGTCTTGTTTAGTTCTTTGAAAAGGTATCCTCCATTTAAGAATGCCGAAGATGCTTAGGTGGTTAAGTCCCCTACCACTTGCCAGAATTTTTGATAGAAAATTCCTGGCTTTCCATCAATTCCTAAAGCTTTCATTGGGCTTATCTGGAAAGCAGTTGTCTTCACTTCATCTGTTGTAAAAGGCTCATTAAGGGCTGCTTGTTGCTACTGAGTTAATAGAGGCATGTTTAATTGGTTTAGCACTACCTTGATTTCATTTTCTGGTGCAGCCTCAGCCTCCTGGTAAATTTCCTTGAAACTGTGCTGAAAGACCCTCTCAATCTCTTTCTGATCTTCCACTAGTTCCCTTTGTTTGTTTCTTATCATTCTGATCTTGTTTCTAATCCTCCTTCTGCTAGTAACTGTATGGAAGAACTTAGTATTTCTGTCCCCTCTTACTGTTCAATTTTCTCTTGACTTTTGCATCCACATAATCTGTTCTTGTTCCAGGACTATTTTAAGTTCTGCTCTTACAATGCTCTCTCTATTCTGTATCCCTGGTCTATGCAAATTACATTGAATCTCCTCCAATTCAGCTTCAAGTCTCTTTTTCTTTTCATGGATGCTGCCAAATACTTCTCTGTTCCACTTTCTAAGCTGATCTCTTATTAAGTTGAGTTTTCTTGCAAGCTTGAATGCGTGTGAGCCCTGGATCTGGTTACTCCAGGCTTCTTCCACTATTGTTTTACATTGTGGATGTGTGGTCCACATTGCCTCAAATCTGTAAGGCCTTCTTCTGAAACAATCCCTCCTTTCCAATTCAATTATCATGGCTCTCCATGGTCCGAGACTGAGATAGGGAGATCGGTAACCACTGCTTCCTCAAAAGTTCTTATCCAAGCTGCAGAGGCAAAAGCTCTATCAAGCCTATTGGTATCTAAATTAGACTATGGTCTCAATGATTATCATGTATGGTATGGGAGTCTACCCTTTTGTGTTTGTAATCCGGATACTATCTAATGAAGCGCTATACTTTATTCTAAAAAAAAAAAAGTTAAAATTTAATTATTGTGATTGACATGGTTTTAGTTTTTAATGTGCATTGATAGTTTAAGGTACTGAAGTGTGTAACAAGAATTTAAAATGTTTTTAAATAAAGGAACGCTAACATAAAATTATTTCCTTTGATTTATTTATAATTAACTTCAATTATTATTTTAATTTTTATTTAATTTAAACATAATGTATCGCGTGCAATGCACGTGGAGGTGAAGACTAGTACTATATATAAAAGTACGAGTGTTGTAAAACTTTTGAATCGCCCATTATACCCTTATTTTTCAAACATATTTCTTAAATGCCATTACTTAACTATTGTAGTTTTATTCTACTAAAAACTCTATTTTTATTTAATTAAATCTAATATCTTTATAATTACTTTATTTTAACCATTTTACTATTTTTCAATTAAAATTTGGATATATTAAAATTTTTAATATACAATTTTATTCTATCAAAAACTCTATTTTAATTTAATTAAATTCAATATTATATAATTATTTTATTTTTACCATTTTAATTTAAAAAGTTATTGTGATTAACATCTTTCTATTTGATAGTTTAATGTATTATAATTAAAATTTATTATTTCCCTAACGTGCAATTATTTTATTTGACTTATAATTAATTTTTTGTTTGATAAATGTAACTCTTACTATGGTTTAAATTTGTTGTTTTACTTTGTTAATATTTTTCTTTTGTGTGGGATAATTTCTTGTTTTACTTTTATAGTAAAACCCAATGTACACAAATGGACTGGTCGGGTTGGATTTGACTTATGTCAGTTTTGGGTTAAGGAAATTTTGGGTTATAAGAGTTCGGTTAAACTTCGGTTTCAGATTGGGTTGGGTTCGGATCGCTCAAATGTCTGGTCATTTGGGTTTGGGTCAATTTTGGTTCGTGTCTTTTCAGTCTCGGATCATATGGTTCCGATAATTTCGGGTTTGAGTCTCCGATTTTCAGGTTCAGGTCTTTTCGAATTAGGGTCATTTAATAAATATAATTAATCCCGATTCGGGTAATTTCGGATTAATCTCAAGGGTTGATCGGGTTCGAGTCATTAAGGATTTGGGGTCAGGTCATTTCGGTTTCGGGTTGAGCGGATTTGTTGGTCGAATCGGATTGGATCATGTTTGGTTTCAGGCGGTCGAATCGAATGCCCACCACACTCGGGTAAAATTTACCAACTCTAATAATAGGCTTTTTTAGGACAAAGTTAGTAGTATGCTTTTTCTTTTTGTTAAAAAAATTAAGTAGTATGCTTATGATTTTAATCTTAGTTTAATTTAAAACAGATCGGATCACATGCAATCCCACGTGAAAGTGAGGATAAGTATATATATATATATATATATATATATATAGTATAAAAGGAATTTTAATATTTAAAAATAAAAAAGACATTTCAATATTTTCATATATTTTATATATATACACTACTCCCCAAAAAAACAAATTCTTTTGAGTAAAATAAAATACTAAATATCACTTTCCTTCGAGATGAAAAATACTAGTATGACTAAATGACCGATAACAAGTTTTTAAGTGAAAAAGTATGGTGATGTGGCATAAGGAGAGAGAGAGATTCCAAAAGAGAGTGCACAAGAGAGTTTCGCTAGCATTCCCTCTTGATTCTCAGTATATATTGTAAGATAAGAATGCATGCATTGGATTTGGCAGGTTGCATTTTCGAATATTTATTTCAATTGGTGGGAGAAAATAACGTGTCCTCTCTGTTCCCTTCATACATATTATATACATTATTTCTGGTATTAAAATTGTTATAATGACTTGCGAAATCTAATATTTTGAGGTAAAAGTAGGATTTTCATTTATGATAAAGAAAAAGTACAATCAGTTTACAGAGGATTATGTAGCCAATCTGGCATATCCTCCATCCATACAAATTTTTCATCTAAAGATAATCCAAAACGAGCAAGTTCATGAGCAACTACATTGTCATGCCTACTAATATGGTGGAAAGAGCAAAAATCCAAAGACAATTTCAAAAGTTTAGCATCCTCAAGAAGAACTCCAATAGGAGAAAAATCCACAACAGGACAATTGATCTTCTGTATGATAGCAAGTACATCCCCCTCCAACATTACCTTGGTAAAATTCATCTCCCTTGCCCATAAGAGTGCTCGAATCAGCGCCTGAATCTCAGCTAAAGAAGCATCCGCAGTGTGTTTGATCGGACCTGCACAAATGCCCAGAGGTAGACCTAAAGAATTTCTTGCGATTAAACCATAACCCCCTGCACCCTCATCAGAATGAAAAGCACCATCAAAATTGATTTTCACCAAAGGATCTTCCGGTGGCTGCCATTTAAGGCGAGTGCTTGGCTGTGGAATTCGATCGATTGCTTGACATCGCATCACCTCCTGTGCATGTGAATAAGCAAAAGATGTTGTATCAAAAGGCCTGGAAATTTTCCTTTCGAAAACAAAAGCATTCATCGCTCCCCAGATTGCCCAAGAAGTAATGATGCCCACACGAAACCAGTCGGTATTCCTCTCCCTATTTTCTTCCTCACGAACAGGATCTTCCTCATGTGGAATCGAATCATCATTGAGAGAGAATGCCCATACATGAGACCAAACAGCTTCAGCAAAAGGACATTCTTTGATCGCATGGAAACTGGATTCAATAGCCGCATTACACCGAGGGCATACACGATCAACCTCCATTCCCCTGATATGTAGATTTTCCATGGCCGGCAGAGCATAATGAAATAAGCGCCAAGCGAAAATTCTGACTTTGGGTGGAACTTCAGCTTTCCATATCTTTCTCAAGGCAGTTTTGTCTTCATCCTCATTATCAAATACTATCATTGAGTCGCCTGTATGCATCTTCTGCAAAAATCTATAACCACTACGAGTTGTGTATTGTCCCGTTTTATCTAGGTGCCAAATGAGGAGATCTTTTGGCAGTCGGGAACTAATTGGAATCTGGAGAATAGCTTTCGCTTCCTGTTCATCAAAGGCATTCGTGACCAAATCATAGTCCCAGCATCCCCAATTTTCACTAATCAAATCCGAGACCCTTGCATCATCAGGTAAGGCATGGTGTCCTAATTGCGGTATGAAATTTACAATTTTTGGAACCCATCTATCATGAAAAACACGAATATCTCGCTCATCCCCCACCCTCCACCTAAGGCCTTGATGTAGTAGTTGACGCCCTTTGCATATGCTCCTCCATGTAAAAGAGGGTTGCCAACCAATGTTTGCCTCTAAGAAAGAACATCGAGGAAAATATCTTGCTTTGAGGACACGAGCAATGAGGCTATTCCGATTATGCAGCAGTCTCCAGCCTTGTTTTGCCAATAGTGTACAATTAAAATCTTCCATATCACGGAAACTCATGCCTCCATAATCTTTGGCTACACACAATTTCTTCCAAGCTAGCCAAAAAATTGGACGTTTATCCAGCCTGGACGGCAAAGCCAGTTTTTTTAAAAAAAAATTAATTATTTTTAATTAATTAATATTAATGTTAATTAGTTTATTAAAATTACTTAGTTTATTACTTAGCTTGGAGATTTTAGAGGATTTAAAATGTTACAAAATGAAGTAAATGACGAAAGTGTCAAAAATTATAAAAAGAGGGGAGATGTTTAGTAGAAAGGGGACGGTGAATAGCAAATGCCGTTTAGAATTGAAACCATTACCTAGCGCGGTTAAGATTCTAGTTTCAAAGTTTATGAAACCATACTATCGGTTTGAAATCATTATCGAATCGATCGGAACCAAATTGTTGTCATTGTCAACGCTAGAGTTGAGCTATATAACATTTTTTTTTTAATTAACAAGACTCAAACTTACAACTTTACTAAAAAAAAAAAATTGAAATCCTTACACTCATCTCACCTCATGAATATATTGATAAAATAAAATATATCTAATAGTATGTACTAGTATATGCAACTAATAATTTATTTATTTAATTAACTTTTTAAAAAGCTAGCACAACACGGCAGACAAAATCAGATTCATGATCCCCACTGCCCACTGGCAATAAATAATAGAGGGGAATTGATGGGCAAAGATCACCAATTCAGAATTTTTTTTTATAATACACCAATTCAGAATATAAACATAGATCATTAAAGTACATATATAACTAGAACCTCCCTGCTACGTTTCGTGTGCGGCTGTTTTATTTTATATGGTGACTGTTTTATTTTATAAATTTTTTTTAGAAAATTCAGTTAAGAAATAAAATTTTATTGTGAAATGATAACAAAACAAAGCAAGAGAGTAGAATTGAAGTATGAAAAAGACAAGATAATAGAGAGACAATAGAATATGGAGAAGAAGAAAATATGAAGAATGAGAGAAAGTGTTCTCATTCATCTTATTTCATAACAAAGTAAGTGGCCTATTTATAGGCACAGAGATACATCACCATAAATATAAGGAGATGAACTTAGTACATAGGTATATGTATATGAATGAACCAAGTCATCAATCTTATCCATGTTTTAATTAGATTCATGAACATCCACAACATACATGTATATTTATAACAAATTTATAATTAATTTATAATTATTTGATAATTTATTTTATATATGAAAGGGGATGAATGTCTTTTAATTTTTCCAAACTAAATGAATACAAATATAATAAACAAACATTAGAAAATTAACTTTCTGGTAAAAAAAAACATTAGAAAATTAACTATTGACACTTGTTAAAGAAACCAAATATCAAGTGACGCTCAATAAAGGCCTTGTACATAAAATTAATAGTAGGTTTAATTTAATTTGTATACTCTAATAAAGTCCCTTGATATAAAGTTTTCTTCTTATAGGAACTTGATATAAAGTTTTGAATTAATTTGTTTTGATAATCATTAAAAATAATAAACAAAAACCAACTGGCAGGCGATTGTGTGGTTATAAAAACAGTACCGACGGATGGGGTTTTTACGTTTTTGTCTTTTGGGTGTTTGAACTTTGACGATTTAATTTTGTATAGAAAGAACAGTCGCCGCAGCCGGGGAAGTTGCATCAACTCTTTCAGTAGTGTTTGGTGGAGTTTTTGGCACGTTTAACAGTGCTTAAACGTGCCAAAAGCTCCAATTGGGACTTTGAAATGCATCATAGCAGCGGGGTAATTGGTTGACATGGCTAAATGCATCATAACTACTATTGTTAAACGCGAATTTTCAATTGCAGCAAAATGCTATAATTGAAACTTTTGGCAACTTTTTTATTTTTTTAATTTTGGTCATTTTTTTCTTTTAATCTTTTAAGTTTCTTTTTTGTATTAATTTTTTTATTAATATTTATATATATTGGATGATTGCTATAATTCTTTTTGATTTCAATAATTTACTTATACTTTTATTTTTATTTTACTAATCTATATAAAAATAAACACTTTAATTAAAAATAATAAATACATATATAATTAATAATAATTTAATAAATAATTGGAAACCATATATAATACATTTTTTATGTTAATATTCTTAATGGTAATTTTATATTCTCATCTCACCGCTACACCAAACATATAGAAAAACAAACATTTTTTAAGGCTTGTTTGTCCTAGTTTATTTTATGAAAAAAGCTCAAGTCGGGGCAAACAAGAAATCCTGTAATGCTTTTCAGTTGTTTTTGAACTAAAAATCAATAGCTTCAAATTGAAGCTTCTTCCGGAACCTATTTTTAGGAGCACTTATATTAGTAGATAAGTTAGACCAAGTTAATTTCTCACAACAATATTTCTAAACGACTAAAATGTCAATTTTGTACCAAATCTTTTAAGAAAATTTCAACTTAGTATCAAACTTTTAATTTCAGATTATTAGGTACCAAACATTTGAAAAAGCATTCAATTAAGTACTTTTTGATGGATCCGTTAGAATCTAACAGACACACGCCATTGAGCGCGTATAAGTTAATTTTCTAAAAAAAATAAAAGAGTCACGTTGGCATTTTTAATTAATAAAAAATTTACTAAAAAATAATTTTTTTCTTATTTTCTTTTTTCTCTTCCTTTTCTATTCTTCTTTCCCTTTTTTTTTATTCCTTCTTCTTCTTCCTTATTCAAAACCGATCCCCTTCTTTCCACCATCTCCACGCCTTTTCAATGCCGCAGACACATGGGTACCAACGAAACCGGCTGCTCCAGTTACCAAAACAGAGATGCTGCCGCGCGGGGAGGGGTCGTGGGTGTGGTGGTCGTGGCACCAGGTGAGGATGGTGGTTTTGATGCCGAGGTTGGGGATGGTGGTGGAGAAGTCGGGGGTAGAGCCGTCGGGGAGAATGGGAATGAAGCCAAGGTCGAGGCAGACTTGGATGGAGAGTCGATCGAACTAATGGAAGGGAAGACATGTTTTTAGTAAACCCCAGGATAGGCAACCCTCTTTGTAATTGCGCGTCATTTGGGGATGTTAGGAAATTTGAGATCTGAATGAATGGAGAGAAAAGGACGTGGCTGCTCATCTTTGGCCTTAAATTTTTAAGAAGGCTTTATTTTGTTTTCTGGTCAAATTTTTCCTTAGAAATTTGTTGATCAATGGCAAATACTCAGCTACAGAAACATGGGTTTCTATGAAGGGAACAATTGATTTATCTATTTGATCCATTCTTTGCTCTTATTTCCCAACCTGATTGGGATTTTAGACCAGAGACGGATCTGGGGCATGAGGAAGGTCGCTCTTATGCTGGCTTTAGGTAATGAGGCCCCCGTGGAGGGGAAAGGCTAGTATTGAAACCGATCGACCATAGTGATGGACCACTGAACTCGGAGGGAACGGACTTAGGGGGTGGCGGCGGCGCCAATGATGGTCTAAATTGGGTTTGGGTTTGAATTGGTTTTTCATATTCTTCATTGTTCTTGATATGTTCTTTAAAAAGTGGACTTTTGATCTTTTTGGAATAAGAAAACTTAAAAAGTTTGTGTTTTTTATAAATAGAGGTAAGAGAATAATAATATAATAATTTTAATAATTTTTAATTTTTTAAGTATATATTAATGTTAATTTTTAATTTATAGCAACAATAATAATTATACAATAATTACCATAATTAGTATATTATATATTAATTAACTACTCCCCATGTCAATTTTTTTTATAATTAATTACAATGTAAATGTATATATACCATCACCATCATTATGATTTTTCGATTATGCATTAATTTTTGGCAATAATTGGAAATAATTTGAAATTATTTATAAAAAATTAATCCTCTAAAAGTGTAAAATTATTTATTATTAATTAATGAATTTTCGGAGGCCTCCACGTGTTATATTATAAAAATTATATTATAAAAATATATAAATTTCTGAAATTTGGCTATAGTGACTTATTTGTACAATCAGTCATTATACAGGGATTTAATATGTATTTTCACCGATAATTTTATCATAAAATAACGGAAAAGTTAGGTTAACGGCGCGTGTCATTCAAACATCTGAAAAAGTATTTAATTGGACGGTTTTTTCAAACGTTTGGTACCTAATAATCTGAAATTAAAGGTTTGGTACTAAGTTGGGATTTTCCTAAAAGGTTTGGTACCAAATTGGGATTTTAGCCTTTCTAAACTCACATATACAATACTCTCCATTTCAATCTCAGAATGACCAATCTCACCGCTCTACCAAACAGATTTGCATGCGTTTGGGCGTCTTCTCACCAAAACTTAAATTTGTAATTATCAAGTAATTATATATATAATATATATATTGTATATATATACACAATACCAATTCATTTTTTTTTTTTGGCCAGGCAATACCAATTCTTAATTTGGTTTATTTTTTGGTTGAAATTTATATATATTGAGTCATGATAGTTAATTTCGATATCAACTTAATAAGTAAATTAATTATTTTATGAAAATAACTATAAATATAATATATAAGATATAAAGGGAAAATATTAGTTTTTATTCATTAAAAATTTCAATTTTCCTCCTATATAGTTTAAATTTTAAATAAATAAATAAATAGAGAATCAAGTTGGCATTACATGCCAAGTTCCAAAACTATCATAGTAATACCCTTTCCGTCTTGTTTTATCTGTTGACAATAATCGAATTTGCGTGAAAGATCTAGAAATGTTTTTTAGGATGGACATATATACATTAACTTAACAAAAATTATCACTAAAAGCATTATATTGGGATTCGAAAGACAGAAAAAGTATCAATAAAAATAAATCTTGCAAAGTTCTCTTCTAAAACTCATTTCTGGACCTTTTGTTTCCAAGCTTAAATTTGAATTGAAATGGCTATAATGGAATATGGTAATTTTGATGAGTTGATCATTTGAGGGTGGGCATCTATAATCAGATAAGGGTGGACACTGGACACTATTAAAATTTTATATAAAATAGAAGAGAATTTAGAAATTGAGGGTGGGCCCGTGCCCATCCCCAACTAAATGTCAATCCGCCTCTAACTGAAATGTTCTCCCTCTGTCCTATATTATCAGTACATTTTAATCATAGTTGGATCACAGAATTCTATACAATTTTTATCATACTTTACAATACTACCATCAACTTTACTTAATATGTGTTTCTCTTTTCACATTTAATAAGGGTAAAAAGTACTAAAAAGTTTCTTAATTATCTAAATGAGACAGATAATTAGGGACATTACTTAATATGTGTTTCTCTTTCCACATTTAATAAGGGTAAAAAGTAGTCAAAAGTTTCTTAATTATCTAAATGGAACAGATAATTTGGGACAAAAAAAGTCTTAAAAAGGGATAGATAATATGGGACGGAAGGAGTACATACCAAGGAAATTATTTAAAGTTATTAAATTGATAAACAAATTTGATAATCTTTTTTATTTACTTTTTTTAAATTACCCCTCCAATAGATTACATCTCTCTTCATTTATTTTCTAATCAATCACACTCCAAATTTACATTCACTCCAAATGAGAGTAATTTTGGAAACAATGTATTTTATGTCTAAAAACAACAAATAAAAAGGAACAAAGAAAACTGACAGACAGATCAAAAGAGGAGAAATTATTAGGTGGGACAGTCCCACCACGTCATCTATGGGACCAACCAATAATATTAAGACAACTCATCAATTTTCTAAAACCATATCTCAATAATATCTCAAATTTGGGGACTTACCCTTAATTGATGATTTATTTTAAAAAGGGGCTAAACCTTGAGCTAAAATCGTACCTAAATTTAAGGAGGTCATTTGACATGACAAGATTCCATTGGTTAGTCCCATGGATGACGTGGTGGGTCTGTCCCACCTAATAATTTCTCTCAAAAGGAGAAATTATTAGATGGGACGGTCCCACCACGTCATCTATGGGACCAACCAATGATATTAAGACAACTCATCAATTTTCTAAAACCATATCCCAATAATATCTCAAATTTGAGGACTTACCCTTAATAGAAGATTTATTTTAAAAAGGGGCTAAACCTTGGGTTAAAATCATGCCTAAATTTAAGGAGGTCATTTGACATGACAAGATTCCATTGGTTAGTCCCATGGATAACGTGGTGGGTCTGTCCCACCTAGTAGCCAATTAGCCACAAAGAGAGATGTCAATTTTCTTTTTGACATGAAATATATAACCACAATGCAAAGTAAAGAACTCTTTTTGCTTTTACCACAAAGAGAGAATTCAAAATAGCTATTACTTCCAATCTAAAGAAAAACCTTGACGCTGGAGCTTGGAATGGAAGTATGGCCAATTAGCCACAAGATCATCATGTTCTTTTCCTTTTCTTATCGTTGTTTAAACTTGCATTGCTTTTGATGCAACTTTTCCTACCAAATTAGTGCAACAATTAATTGAGATTAAGGTAAATTTACACATTTTCATTGCCAATGTGATAAAACTTTTTATGATTAGTCTACGAGAAAACAGTGACGGACGTTGCAACGGTTGCACCAACCGTTGCCTTTGGTGTCTGATTAAACTTTAATGATAATAAATATAAATAAATACAATATATAAAGTAGTATATATATATAAGATCATTTTGATCACCAAAGCTTGAAAATTGATACCAAATTAAAGCAGCACCGTTTAATTTTAGTGAATCCAAGGAACTCAATGAAAATGTAGTAAGCTGTTTTCTAGTAATTATAACAAAGTCACGCCTACCAGCTTTTAACATGTTAGATAGAAATTTGAAGAAGGAAATAATTTTCATTTGAGACGTTCAGCAATGGGAAAAGGAATACTCCATATGAACGAGAAGAAAATCTCACCAAACAATTAATTGTTCAAAAATTGATGTTGGAGTTTAGTCATCAGGTAGGCAATCGGCTACTATAACTAAGAGATTGAGGACGTGTCGTTTTCTTTCTTTTTCAGTTTTTCTTTCGATCTAATCTAAATTTTTGTCCTGATTCCTCCCGACAACCTACTATTTTAATTTTGATGATGGTGACTAACAAGAAAAGTGAATTTATCCAATTTACAAGGGTTTTTTTTTTTTTTTTTTTTGCGAGAGTTTACAAGAAAAGTGATTTACAATGTTTCATTTTCCCCAAATTAGGAGATTTTAATACTAATTCAAATTGCATTTTCTAACCTATATTCTATACATTTATCCCGTTTTCAAACACATCTTCGGCAATTTGAGAGATTGCATTTTAAAAAAAAAAACAAAAGTTTTCCAAAAGAAACAATATTGTTATACCAACCCATGATCTCAAAGTGAATGAGCTATACGATCGCTTGCACTTATAATCTAAATGATTAAAAAGATCCCATATTATTTGTCTCTTGATATTGTGAATGGTCTAAATATATAGAACTTTAACTCCTCCAATTAGATGTTTAACTCGTTTCCAAAACTTATTTGGGTATAAAGAGAAATTATTAGGTTGAACATTCCTATCACATCATCTATGATTCCTACCGGTCTTAGATTAAATGATTGACATAATATTAAAACTCATATTATATCATATTATCCTATACTCGGTTATTCACGTGTAATTCCTTTCTATTTTAGTTTCTTGTCTAGTATGTGAGTGTTACCTTATATTCAAGTTGGATTAGTGGTAATTGGTTTAAAATGGATGCTTAACAGTTAACACTACAAATAGCATCTTTGTATCAAATTTGAGTGAATCTTAACAACTGTAAAGGTAAAGACATTCAAAATTTCAGCAGTTGTGTTTTTAAGAAATGTTAAACGTAATAATTTTTCCTTAAATTCTCTAATCTCTATTATTTTCCTTTTTTTTCAACGTGTGATGGACAACATGGAAATGGGCCTTCAATAGGATCCAGTTCGTGTTTTCGAGGAAAGGAAAAACCTTCTTATACTGAAGAAGTTTCTCTACGAAACCCAATACTTGAGCCTTTATTTGATGGTTGCATATATACAAGCCCAATTCATATATCCGATAATGTACAAGATTTTCATTTTTCTTAGAACTTTTAAGTGTGAACTAAGATAGATTCCCCCTATTGCCTTTTCTTGGAACAAACGAAACAAAACGTTTTTGCTTGACTTTAAATTTTTAATCACAATCCCACATTCAATAGACGAATCTAACCGGCTTTTCGGTCGCATGCAAAGATAAGAAATGTGGTTTAATCAAGGTTTCAACATTTCCATCTTTTTCAAATCAACAATTTCATAGGAGTTGAAAGAAAAATCCATTTTTAATTTATAAACAATTCATTTTTAAAACGCGGAAAACGGTAGTGCAATGCACATTGAATAGATATACTAGTAGTAATTTTAGATTTATTTCAATAATGTTCATTAATTATTAGGGGAAACATGTTTATGCATTCTTTAAATAATGGAAAGATCCTTTATGTAACTATTTATTGGTTTATATAGTAACTAGTTTCCACCTTAACAAGGGTAAGAACACAAATTCAGTTCACATCCAAAAAGATTTGAGGATTCCATATTATTCAAGTTAAATCTCAAATTTTGGCAAAAATAAAAGAAGTAAAATCTCAAATTTAAGTATTGTAAAAGAAAAGAAAATATTGGAATAATTTCTACTTATTTAAAATTCAACACAACTTAATTCAGAATCAAATGAAAGCTAAGCTAGCAATAGCATTAGCATAACTGTTGATACCAACCTAACAAAAGCCATAAAAGAGCTAGTTAGTATGAGCCAACAAGGGCCATGTAAGTTCAATACACAAAATAGCACTTGGATATAATGCAACTAATATATTACTTAGTTGAATGACTCATATATATAGAGGACTTACATGATGGCAACTAGCCTTACCAAAGTACAAGTTATAATATGGCCAAAATCTCTTATAAATAGAGGAGATTATGGCATTTCCATTCATAACCGAATTACCATCCTCAAAAGTTTATTCCTATTCCCTCTAGCTTCATTCACATCCGGAAACCAATTCCAAAGCTCATTCTCACAAACCAATATTTCTTTCTAGCTTGATCTCATAAATAATTTCAATTTGATCTTGTTTAAAACACCTCAACAAGGGACTCTACTGACTTAACCGTCGGAGAGGGCCCCTCGGGACACACTCGGAGGCCCTCCTCTCACGGTTCTCTCTTGTGCAGGCTACTAGACGGAGCTCTCAATCTCGAAGTTGGGTCACAACACGATTTTGACATCAACATTGGCGCCGTCTGTGGGAAGCGAGCAAAAAGCTAGCTCTTTCCCGATTATTCCAATAATAATAATAAAGATTGTTTGAATTCTCGTCAAAATCAGCCCATTTTATTGCCATAACTACTTAATCAACGTCGTTACATTGGTTATCCAAGGTGCATCCAAGACATCCCTCCGTTCTCTTTGGGAAAGTACCGAATAAAAATCAAGTGGTTGTCACCCCTCTAAAAGGCCATCAACAGGGTAACACACCCCACAACTCTCCTCCACGAGGAAGTTAAAAAGAAAAAAGCGATGCGCTTGCAATAACTACGCTTTGGGCACTACACCCCATTCATTAAACACCCTTGATATCTCATTTGGTACTCCCACACAAAGAACGTCTCTGGATCCCTTTAAACACCTTGGATGTCTCATTTTACATTATCTTACTGATGAGAACTAGCCTCAAATATTCATGGTCCAAGACAAAACAACTCTATAAGATTGACATCTACAACTTCATAGGGTTGGCCTCCAATATTCACGACTAAAGAATACAAGAGCACAAAAGATAAAATATCAAATTGAGCCTTCATGCCAGGGCTCATCCCTTTCTTTGATAGCTATATATCCCTCTAAATACTTCAAGAGTGGGGCAAAATGGTTCATCCATCCAACTATTAAAGATTACATTATAAATTATTTCCTTTTCTAAGATAATTCACATAATAGTCTAAATGGTCTCTCTCCCTTCACACCTTCAGATTAGATATGATCCCACCCGTTATTTACGTTAAGTCATCATATACTTTTATTATTTTCATAATTTTCCTTCCCAATTAGAATTTACCCTTTTATTACTTATCATAATAATAATTTGAACTTATATGTACTGGATGCTACTTTTTAGGGGAAGAAATCCAATTCAATCAATAGGCCATGAAATAAAGTACCATGTAAATATAAATTTTATAATTCTTCGTCCCATACAAGTTTGATCCACTACTTTATAGTTGCTTTCATGGTTAAGGGGCAAATATTAAACCTTAACTTAAATCAATGCACTTAACAAGTTTAGGTAAGAATTCATCTAAATCAAACCACATTCAGCGTAATCTAAACATACTCAAGTAGTTGGTCCATAAATAATTAGCATTATACAAGTTCATTTGGCCACCATGTATATTAACTAACCTTAACTTACATGGGTCAAGGTAGAAACCCAACTATACAACGGATCTGATCCATTCGTTAGGATCCAAATGCAAAAACATATATAACAAGAAATTCTAAAGCCTTCTCAAAAAAATGCATTAACACAATGAAATAGTTATATAAAAATTAAAATAATTAATCTATAATAATCCGTTCAATCCACCACTTTATAGTGGATTTCACGGCTTGTGGGGGGACTTGTTGATACCAACCTAACAAAAGCCATAAAAGAGCTAGTTAGTATGAGCCAACAAGGGCCATGTAAGTTCAATACACAAAATAGCACTTGGATATAATGCAACTAATATATTACTTAGTTGAATGGCTCATATATATAGAGGACTTACATGATTGCAACTAGCCTTACCAAAGTACAAGTTATGATATGGCCAAAATCTCCTATAAATAGAAGAGATTATGGCATTTCCATTCATAACCGAATTACCATCCTCAAAAGTTTATTCTTATTCCCTCTAGCTTCATTCACATCCGGAAACCAATTCCAAAGCTCATTTTCACAAACCAATATTTCTTTCTAGCTTTATCTCATAAATAATTTCAACTTGATCTTGTAAAACACCTCAATAAGGGGCTCTATTGACTTGACCGTCGGAGAGGACCCTCTCGGGACACATCCAGGGGCCCTCCTTTCACGGTTCTCTCTTGTGCAGGCTACTAGATGGAGTTCTCAATCTCAAAGTTGGGTCACAACACGATTTTGACATCAACAATAACTATTTTTTTTTAAAGAAGGAACTAACATACTATTAGATACCAAAAGCCTTACAAAAATATTTTTAAAAAATAATAATGAATAGATATTATATACCAAACACAAGTCACAACATTAGAAGGACAAATTGTTAGTCAAAATGCAATTTTGCTACTATCAATTGCAGGTTGCAGACAAGTGTGCAGTGAGTCTCCTCTAAAAGTCAAAAATCCCACTTCCATAGTGTAAATTAAAATTAAAAAAGATTATCTTTGGACTTCACTTGGAAAAACAAAGCCAAAGCTTTATATATATACTAGGTTTCTTGCCCGCGTTTCGCTGCGGGTTGTTCATGGTTGATGAAGTGTATGTGGTCATTTTGATTGTTGTATATCTCTATTAGTTAGGAATGATAAAATGTAATGAGGAGTTGAAATTTCTATATAAATGGACCAATTGATTCTCTCCCATTGTAATTGAGTTGGTGTTCTACATTTAGTTGGTCCATTTTCTTGGAAAAATTAAAGTCGCTGCAAAATATACATGAAAGAAATGGGGAATATTTTGTACAGAACAATTGAGAAGGACTGCATTTTGGTAAAGTTGAGATAAACTGAATGTGTGTTCTCGATACAAAGCAGGTATAATACTGAGATGTATAATCATGTCCCCCAAAATCAAGCATTGGAGACAAAAGAAAACCTGCAAATAGAGTGTGCCAAGGAAATAAGTTGCCTCATACCTTCATAGACTTGGTTCTGTAGCAAAGTGAAAACGCATTTTTTGTATTAGCTTCATTCTCTCTCGGCTTCAATATGTCCAAAATCAAATCGCAAAAAATTATAAGACAAAATCCTCACATATCTACTTCACTATAAAAGATCAATATTTGACAACATGAAAATTGGCATAAGAATGAGTTGAGATCAAGAACTACAAAGAGGCTATATGTAAATAATGAATTATGGTAAGCAGGTGTAATATATATATATATATATATATATATATATATATTGCCATCTTAAAGGCCATAGAAAGTGAATGAAACTATCTGCAAAGTACATTGAAATTGAAACAAACAATTGAACCAACCTAAAAGTACAGAATATGGCAAGTATAGTCTTACTTATGTGGATCCCATGGTCTTTACAGTTAAGAGATATTACATATTAGCTTATTTACCTTCACTTCCAAAGATCAATTTTAAACATAATTAGAGCCAATGCAGCTAGCATTCATCTTCATGTGCACACAGTTTCAAATAGCAAAAAAAAAAAAAATTAAATAAATAAAAGTAGACATCTACTCTTTGACTTTCTCGGTGTTGTTTGTCCCATATCTACTTCACTATAAAAGAAAACCTGCAAATGGAGTGTGCCAAGGAAATATTTTGTGTCGTGATCTTAGAAAGCTGCGCTCATATGATAATGAATAGAGGATGCATGATGGAACTTGTTTGATCATTTTGCACAAATCCAACAAACATACAGGAAAACCCATAAAGGTTGCAATTTTGATCAGGGAGAAAGCAGAGCAATAATAAATATCGACAAACCATTGATCTTGCATCTTTTGCTTGCATTTTGCAACGAAAAGGAAAGAATATAGAGGAGGAGAATTGAAAAAGGAGTGGAAGATGAGAAACCTGACCTGGGCTCCGATGCCTCTTGGAGGTTAGGATTTTCACTTGATTTGCTGTGCCTGATTGATTCCTCTGTATGAAATATAAGCAAATCAATTTCTAGATATAGAAAAGTTGGATGAATGTCCTGGCATCATGCGAATCAAGAGGAAAAGAGGCCTACATTGATGGCTTAAGCAGTTACATAGGTATTTTACATAAGCACAAATATAAACCTTCATACATACACTGCAGTACTATCATTCTTGTTATCAAACCGAAGAGAAATCAAGAGTTGCTACATGTTTTTAACAATTTGAACCAAACCAAGACCCTTGCAAAAGCTGTCATGACCCTTCTAAATTTTCTACAGCCAACAGTGAGTCTCCACTACCATCTCTGAAAAACCATGGTTCAATGCAACTCCAAACCAAAAAGAATGGCTAGACTTCAAATTTGGAAATGATTCTGAGATGGCTGTCACTTGTATCTAAAATCATATTCAAGGTGTTTGTTTAACTTATTATTTTTGGACCACATGGTCATTGTGTAGACCTGTAGGTAAATCTTAAACCTGATATGCACAATTAATCAAAGCATAGAAAACCAAGAAATAAGATAAAATAGGACAAGTTTTTTAGTGCGCGTACAAAATGAACAATGACCAGTAATAAAGCAAAGATAATTTAAGAAAGCAAAAGAAACCTTGACATCAAGTCAACAGTTGATAACACTCCGTTGATATAAATGATACTTGAATATATAGACTGAAAGGAACAATAATGCATGAAAGTTCATACAGGTAAGTGTAGAATAATAGAAAGGCATAATGATTGTTAGTCATAGTGTAGTCAATTTAGAAGACAATAACAGAGGGATTTTCCTCTTTATCTGCAACATATTAGCTTCAGTGGTATATAGCTATCCCAAGAATTCTGGAGAAGTTAAACTGTGTTAAACTAAATCATTCAAAGATCAGCACATCTGAAACATTTTTTTTTCTCGAATATGAAGTAAATTAGCACTCTACAAAGGCAGTAGGTATTCCACTCAAAAGCATTGTTAATTTAACCATTCTTAGAGAATGATGTGTGGCTGGCAATAGAAGATTGCTTGCAATGAAGCACACAGAAAACTAAGAACATGAATTTTAATTGGTAACCAAGATTTTTTTTTTTAAAAAAGTACATTCTACAACTGGAGAAGGAGATATACCTGCCTTCAGCAAAAAGCTGAAACCCAAGGAGATCACTCATGACTTGAAATATTAAAACCTTTTCATCCTGCAACCCCACAACATTAATCTTGATAAGATCAGTTCATTTATGCCTATCAGTATTAACTTTAAAACATATAAGCAAAATAAAATAAAATAACCCACACCTTGTTGTTTGGCTTGCTGTTCTAGTCATGCTAATACAGCAAAACTTGCTTCTCCTTTTTGTTATCCTTTCTTTGTTACCTATACAAACAAAAATCAAGTTCGTGAAATCAAAGGAAGTCAAAGAAACTATGCATACAGTTAAAAGATGGATCTTCTGGTGTCAAATTTCATCTTTAGCGGAGTTCGACAAATAGAGATCTACACAATAGTAGAAAACGGTAGACATGTAGCTTGATAGTTATAAAACACACCCTGTTCATAATCTGAAAAGCAGTTGGAAAAAATGAACATAAAGCATGGCATCTAACCAAAATTTCAATAAGTATGCTATATATATAATTCTATTTACTTTAATTGCCGTTTTTTTTTTCATTCATTTGATGACCAAACAAATTCCATATGTTTGTCGAGCAAAGCTGCAAATCAACACATATATAATATGTTGTACGATAAACTCCATAGACAAACCAACAACTCCAAACCTCTCTGACTTAGTACATCAAAGAACAAAGTTTAACTTGAAGAGTACCTACGGTAAGATCCATGTAGGCATGCTAAAAATCCAAAACAGCACCGTTGTAAGATCCATCTAGGCATGATGGAAATCAAGCCCCAAATCGATTGGGCTGCATAAGGTTACACCTTGCACCCTCAGCAGATACCTTCACACCTTTTTGTTAGACTGAAAGAAGAGGACATTTCTTGGAGCAGCCTTGCAATCTGCAAACCTTTTCTAGAAAGAACCAAACAAATTCAAAACCAGAATGACTCCAAATAAACATGCAGAACTTAATCTGGAAGAGGAATCAAATCCTAGGAAAAAATTAAAAAAAGAAAACCAAACAATGAGATGGGACAAACCAAGACAATCAAACTTATTAGACTTTTATGTTAAGAACTTCTATGTTCGTAGGGATCTCCAGCCAAATTTTAAGAGTCATGCCTCAACCTTGCAAGTTTATGATTATGTGAATCCAAGAAACAATAAACTGGAAAACTAATCATCTATGGATTCTGATGAAAGCTACCAATCTATTTATGCACAGCCAAGAACAAAGAAAATATTTCTTGTGTTTCTGAATTCAGATTTACATCTTCCTTTGAATCTATTTTGTCAAGAACTCAATGGAGTAAGTAGTTTAGCTAACTCTGCAACAGAAAATTGGAAAACCCAATAAACATACATGATTGAAAGATAGAAAAGGAAACCCGAAACTCAAAGCAGATAAAAAAAATGTAGAAACTTCAAATCACCAGTGAGGCTGTAACAAAAGGAACAACTGGAAACCTGCAATAATCAAAGGCAAAATAAAGAACCCATAGGCTAAATGAGACAAATAATTTTTTATTTAAAAAAAAAAACCTCCTCAGCCTTGGCCGAAAGGCCTTCATATATTCCATTTCCTTTGCAAGGAAAAATAATAATAATAAAAAAAAGAACGAAAAGAGAAGAAAAGAGAGAAGAATGGAAAAGAAACCAAGCTCCCCATGTCTCTTCTTGCTCTGTCTTCTCTTGCCTGAGAATCAAATACAGGAAAATGAAAAGGTAAGAAAATAAAGAAAACAGAGGAAAACTAAGAAAAGATAAGAGAGAGAAAAGAGTTAAAACCTGATTTAAGGTTAATGGTGAGATTCAACGAGATGCTTGCTAGAACCGGATCTGGATGTAGCTTAGAGAGTGAGAGGAATTATATGGAGAAGAGAGATGAACAGGAAAGAAAGATGGAGAAACCGAAAAAAAAAGAGAGAGAGAGAAAAGATGAAGATCAGGAAAATGAACGGAGAGAGAGAAGATATGGGACTGGTAGTAGTTTTGAGATTTGAGAGAAGAAGCCCATAGAAAGCAAAAAGAAAAGAGAGCTAATCTGTTTATCAATAAACAGTGACAGACATTAAAGGCACGGATCGCCAAAATTTTTCATCTGCCGTAAAAGTTTTGTTGGGATTGACTTGACAGGAAACAAATAAAGTGAGAAAAAGTAAGGAGGAACAATTCAAGCAAAAAAAATTGACCCAAGCCCAAAACAAATAAACATCACAATTAGACCCAAGATTAATTAATCATCACCCAAACTATTAACGCCAAAAATAAGTCTACACTCTACATAAGTCCAAAACTAAAATGAACTAATATTATAATCATAAATATAAGTTTTTTTTTACATATAAGTTAAATTAACAATAAAAAATTTTAGAAAAAAAATTAAGCCCAAATCAAGTTTACAAATTCTAAATCAAATGGACCATTATTTAAAACAACAATATCAACAATAAGTAATAGAATTATATATAGCATGGCTATTCAACTAAGATCAATTATAATAATAAAAAATTTATTCAAAGCATGACCACTAAATCCAACTAAAATTAAGTATGATCAAATCAATTATTCTACAATCACATGTAAAAAAAAATACTCTAATAATCAATATTCTATAATAATCAAATATGTAATTTGTCTAAGTTGACTACTAAATCAAACTAAAATTAAGCATGTACATAACAATTCTACACTAATCCAACAAAACTAAGCACTTTAAGTATGTTAAAAACTAAACTAACCTCTATAAATACCAAGGGAGACAAAAATAGACATGACATGAAATCTAAACCCTAACCATGACATGACAAACCCTAAGTGAGATCAAGCATTGCCTCCCATGATATGAAACCCAAACCCTAACAAACAATATAAACCCTAGGTGAGATAAAAGAAACCCTCAAAAAACATATTAAACCCTAAGTGAGATAAAAAGAAAAAACATGAACAACCACATTCACCCTTGACAACTACACCAAATTACATGAAAACCAATGGTGGAGGGCAAAAAGGGATTGGAATGCCCGGATTACCCCTAAGAGTTATACGAAATAACAAAAAAACCGAGGGCAAAAGGACCAAAAAACCATGTAAATAGTACCTCAAATGAATGTGGTGAGAGTCTTTGTTGCCCTTGAGGTAATTTGCACTTCAATTATTATTATTATTATTGATTATTGATATTGATTATTGATTATTGATATTGATTGTTTATATGTGGCTGTTAGATATAAGGTAGAGGCAGCGAAACACCCCACCAACCAAAAACATTCCAAAACAAAACTTGGGGCACTTGGCTACAAAGGCGTGTGTAGTGTTTACCATTGGGCCCAAAAAGGCAAAGGCAAAAAATAAAACGAAGTCCTTAATCCAAAACAATTGGAGCCAAATGGCAGAGCCAGTATCACAACTGACACTAACGCTCAAAATTTCCACCCCTCCTCCTTCCCTTTCACCTTCCCACCCAATGGCTTCCTCTTTAGGCACCGCCGCTTCTTCTCGAATCTTCGCTGCTTCTCGCCTCTCTCTCCGCTCCTCCGCCTCCTCCGCCGCCTCTCCTTCTCTCATTTCTTTCTCCTCTTCTTCTTCTCTCAAATCCTTCGGTTTCTCTCGCCTCCAGGTTCCTTTCATTTCGCCTATCATGTTATTTAGTTATTTTAGTAATTTTGTATGTTTCTTTAACTAATTTTAATTTGTTAATGAAACAGAGGAGATCGCTAGTTAATGTGTCGAGTAGCAGTAGCAGAGGATTCAGCACTGTAGCAAGTCCGAAATGCGCTGCTTCCGATCCTGATCAGTTGAAGAGTGCCAGAGAAGATATCAAGGAGCTTCTTAAATCTACTTTCTGTCATCCTATTCTGGTAATGAACTTTTTTCCCTCTCTTCTAATTTTTTCTCTTTTCTTTCTACTGCTTTACTTTGTTTATTGCTGAATAAGGGTATATAGGTTGAGTTCAATATTTGGAAGAAAAGATATTTGATACTAATATATTTGATTTTAATGAAATTTAATGACTGCTTTACTTTGTTTATTGCTGAATAAGTGTATATAGGTTTAGTTCAATATTTGGAAGAAAAGATATTTGATACTAACATATTTGATTTTAATGAAATTTAATGAAGTATCGGTTTATGCAGAGGCATGTAGATTGAACTCAGCTCTAGTTAGGGGAAGAGTTGTACTTCAATTAAATGCTTACTATTATTTATTAATTATATTGGGGTAAAGGGGAATCCAACTCGTACTCTTTGACTTGAGCCAAATGCTCAGATGCTAAAATGAATGCTTAATTTTAGATGAATGAGTGCTTTCCTTTCTAGTTTTCATCTCTTAGAATTTTCATCACACAGACACAGACTCGAGAACCTTGACGTGGCATAAGAAAAAAGCAAAAAATCATCTGAAAAAAAAATTGTTTTGGTTTTTGGTATGGGATATAGGGTGTAGAATTGTTTAAGATTTTCGATTAAATTTTGTGGTTGTAAACTTGTAATTATACTACATCAATGTTTCGGGGTACCTCCACGGGCTTCGCATAACAACAGTTTCATGGATCAGAACTCTCTTCTCTTATGGAAAGATTAGACAGTGGAGTTTGAGGGAGAGAAAAGGCACATTTCCTCCCATTTTCCTTCTTACCATAGGAGAGAAAGCCTTTGTCAAGACTTGAGAATTATAACAAGTTTTGATCTATGCTCAACAGGTTCGTCTAGGATGGCACGATGCTGGTACCTACAACAAGAACATTGAGGAATGGCCACAAAGAGGCGGAGCGAATGGAAGTCTTAGGTTTGAAGTAGAGCTGAAACATGCAGCCAATGCTGGTAACACTTTCTGTTTTACTTATACATGTAATTAGCTTAGTTGGTATTTGCAGCAATGTTGTCTCATAAGGGTTCATTTCAGGTCTTATCAATGCATTGAAACTTATTCAACCTATCAAGGACAAGTACTCTGGTATAACATATGCAGATTTGTTCCAGTTGGCTAGTGCTACAGCTATTGAGGTCATCCTGCTATTACTCTTTAAGGAGTATCTTTTTGTGTTCATTGTGTAATTGTTGTACTGAGAGTCAGGTTGAAATTTCAGGAGGCTGGGGGACCCAAAATTCCAATGAAATATGGAAGGGTGGATGTCTCTGGTCCTAATGAGTGCCCTGAGGAGGGCAGGCTACCTGGTAAGTGAACCTTGGTTTGGCACTTGATATGTCCATATGGATGTAAATTGTGGGAAGACTAAAATGTTCCTTATTTCCTAAATAAAAAAATGTTAGTTGAAACTTGAGGCGCCTAATTTATGGGGCTGAATCTTTAGACCATGAATCGGGCATGTTTTAGTCCATGTAATTCTTGATTTTTGGGAGGGTTGCTGCATTTTTTTTGAAGTCTTGTGTGGTTAACAGAACTTATCTCTATCTGAAAAATCTAGGTGCCACGATAAGGCAAATACCTCAAATGGCAATTTATAGACTAAATTACAAATATTGTGATCATTAAATTTTTTCATAAGTGTAATTGTAGGCTGTTAAAGATAAGGAGGTTTAATCATGTTTTAGCTGTCATTGTATGGCAGATGGTCTAGAAGTATTAAGACAATTATATGTTGTTGGTTTTGAAAATGTTGAAGTTGAAGTTCTGAAGTATGTGGCTAATAATCAGCTGAATTGTTAGATACCTTATTTTGACTTCACAGGTATACATTGTTTAGATCTGTTAGGGAACCTACAAGTAATTAGGGCTTGTTTTGACTAATCTATTACTTGTAGTTATCTGTATTTGGGCTTCAAGCCTTCAATATATGGTTAGAGACCACTAAAACTCATAGCAATTCTCTGTGCCTAGCTGCTGGACCTCCTTCTCCTGCTGATCATCTACGAGAAGTTTTTTACCGAATGGGATTGAATGACAAGGTAAACTAAATTGTAAAGTATCCTTGGTTTTGTCTTGATCATGCAGACAATGGTATAAATCACCTGCCTTCTGAATATGCAGGAAATAGTTGCATTATCTGGTGCACACACACTTGGGAGGTCCAGACCAGATCGTAGTGGTTGGGGCAAACGGGAAACCAAGTACACGGTAATTAAGTAGCCTGTTTTGATTTCAAACAGGGAAATTCATTTTTTCTAAGAAACTTAAGTTGGTTATATTATCAACTCCATTTCTTGATTGAGTCTAGAGAATCTCATGCAGCTTAGGTTTGTAGTCTGTTATACTTATTATAAAAGATGCCAAATGCCATTTATTTAGCATTATCATTCCTCAGAGGAGCACTCTCCCTGTTCTGGGTGCACTTGGCATAAATGAGATGAATGCTTGAACTATTTTACCTCAAGGATCTCTAGAGATGTGAGCATGAGTTGCACTGTCAGAGAATCAGAAATGGCAAAATAGTGAATTCTACATCTGTTTCTGTTTTTAAATATCTTCCATAAAGCAAATTGATTATTTCCCGAATACAATACATTGTCAAGCGTTGTTGTTATTGTTGTTGTTTCCCCCCCTGCCCTCATTCAGATAAGCAAACTTATCATTTTTGTGGACTTTGCCAGTGGCATGTACGTTAATGTCTTTGGGTCTTCAGAAAGATTTATTTCCTAAAAGTTGAATGAATTTATGAATGATGGTGGTCCTAGTAGCTATAGTTGTACCGATAACAGCGAGTAATCATTTTAATTGGATATATGGTGGTCCTAGTAGCTATAGTTGTACCGATAACAGCGAGTAATCATTTTAATTGGATATATGGTGGTCCTAGTAGCTATAGTTGTACCGATAACAGCGAGTAATCATTTTAATTGGATATTCCCTCTTGAATAACAGAAAGATGGGCCAGGAGCACCGGGTGGACAGTCCTGGACAGTGCAATGGTTGAAGTTTGATAATTTGTACTTCAAGGTTTGAGATTTGAATCACTTTTCCTGTGTAGGGAAGATATGCAACAGTGCCTGATTTTCTTTAATCTATACAGGATATCAAAGCCAAAAGGGATGAAGATCTTCTTGTATTGCCAACTGATGCTGCTCTTTTTGAAGATCACTCTTTCAAAGTAAATTAAGGCAGTTATGTTGAAGCCACTGAAGGAAAAAAAATCACATTTTGGGCTAAATTTTACACAATTTGCAGGTATATGCTGAGAAATATGCTGAAGATCAGGAGACATTCTTCAAGGATTATGCCGAAGCCCATGCCAAACTTAGCAATCTTGGTGCCAAATTTGATCCTCCAGAGGTTTGTTTGTGATGGATGGTTGCATTTGTATCACTTTCATGAATTGGTTATAAGTTTATATATTAGTAGAAAAGCTAGGTATTGTCCTTATCATTGACCACACTTCCGTTTATGAAAATGGTGTTGATTCTTCAATTTAGAGAGATCCTGGGTACACATAGTTGTTAAACATACCTCACCTAATTTTTATCATCAATACTGAGTTCACCTGGAAAAATTTGTCTCATCTAAGGCTCATCTTTGTGCGAATGCCCCAATTTATCAAAGTATGAAAATTGCCCATGGTTTTGTTGTTTAATAACTCAATACTTGAATTTGTGGTTTGGCTAGTACTAGTTTCTAAGTTTAGTTTTATCAAGTTGTTGGCTTTGGTATAGATTCACAATTAGATAGATGGAGTAGACGTGGAACTTTTATTTTTCTTTAGCATAAACTTAGGGGGAAAAGATTCTTTAACATAAACTTACAATGATAACACTGTATTAAGTTAGAATGTTAGATTATAAGAAATATGTGAGCTATTTTAAGGACCTGAAAATTGGTTGCCAAATTTGATTAACAGGGTATTGTGTTAGATGCTCCCACAGCTGCACCAGAGAAGTTTGTAGCTGCCAAGTACTCGACAGGAAAGGTTGTAACTGACTAAAAAGTTTATTTCATTTTTTTTTATAGTTCAATGTTCATTGCATTTTTTGCATGAAGGACTCATATGAAGAAAATTATACGAGTGCAAATTGTTCATCTTGTCTGTTTTCCATGATTTGTTGCAGGATTAAGAAAAAAACAAGTTTTCTTGTTTTGTTGTGCCGTGTCTTTATAATAAATCACAAGCTCACATCTTAAACTTGGAAGTCTAAATGAAGAGGAAAGAATAAAATTCAATGAGTGTTTTGAATTGCAGAGAGAGCTCTCAGATTCAATGAAGCAGAAGATTCGAGCAGAATATGAGGCGATTGGTGGAAGCCCGGATAGGCCTCTACCAACGAACTACTTTCTGAATATCATGATTTTCATTGGTGTTTTGGCCATTTTGACATCTCTTCTTGGTAGTTATTAACTTCAGCTTTTGAATAGTACTATTATTGCCCTTTTTCACGGTTATGGTTATAGTCATGGTATATATATATGTTTGATAATGATGCTTCATGAATCTCTATTCTCTCTCATCTCAAAGTCAATATGATAATACTATGAAAGATTCGACGTCTTGCAATGAATCCAAGTGCTTAGAATACTTCTATATTCAACTTTTTTTTTTTGGCAATACTTCTATATTCAACTCAGAAAAAGAAACTGAACAACCATTTTTGTCAATGTTCAAATTTCAAGCTCATTTAAAACTCTAGAGCAACTAACTCAAAATTGTTAAGAGTTTGTGATGCTTGACAAAGATGGGAGGTAGCTCTAGCTGATATAAATCACCAGTTCCAAGCAAGTGTTCGACGATTATGTTTAAGCTTTTGGCAAGTTTCTCAAGTTATATTGAGGTCTTACATTCTAATCAATTATTTTTCTAATCTTCCTAAGATGACGATGGGACGATTCAATAAATTAGAAATATTTCAAGCTTCCATGTAAAACAGTAAAAGCAAAGAAAGCTCTCAAACAATCTTAACTCGTTCTCACCCAAAAGAAAAGTATGGTTAAGATTTTCTTTTAGAAAATAAACCATTTTTGAAGTCCTTGAAAAAGATCAATTTTCCTTACATAACTAGTTTTGATTATAGTGGTATCAAAATTTTTTTGGATAAGATGTTTAGTTTTGAGTCTTATGATTAATAAAAAATTATGAATAAAGGAAATAGGTGTTGGAAGAATTTTTATTTGGACGTAACTCAACTCCAAATTAATATATGAATTTAATGTGGCTATAAGATCCCTAGAATTAAAAAAGAATTTAATGTGGCTATAGGATCCCTAGAATTAAAAAAGATGGGCAAATTGGACTCAACAATTGTTCTACATAACATGTTGATGAATAGAAGATGGAAACTGACGAGGAAAAGGAAAAGGGGAAATGGAAGATGGAACTAGTTCGTTCAAATTCTAGGGCAAAAAATGAAAATGGATTCCAAATAAAGGTCAAACTCGAACAACTTGCAAAATTTGAGACGAGCCAACACCCAACACCCAACACCCAACCCAGGTTTCAATTATCAGAATCCTTGAAAAGTGTCTTTTTGCAAGCAAAAAGCATCTTTGTCTTTTGAGTTTTTTGACCATAAAAACTCAATCCTTTCTAACTTTTCTCTTCTTATAAGATTGAACAGTAAAATTGGGGTAAAAAAAAAAAAAGAAGAAGAAGCAAAGCAAAGAAAAGCAAGAGATCATTGCTCTGCCCCCATTTAACCAGCACATGTGGTGTTCAGTTAATAATTAACTCTCATGTTGAATCATCATTTCTAGAACCCTTTTTTGCTTCTCCAAAGCAATTAATAGATTATTGGGGATGTTCTCTATCCTTTTTTTCAGCCTTTAGAATAGACTATGGTAAAAGCTTATATTGCCTCTATATATAATATAGTAAATTGGCCCTCAAAATTGAGAGGCATGAAGTGTTTTATTTCTGTTTAGACTTTGTATACATATAGTAAATTGGGCAGCTTCCCTTATCTTCTCTGTTTTTGGTGACTTTTTCTCTGGGCCTCATGCTCAGTTTTTGGCTTTTGCCTCCCCATTCATCCGTTATAAATAAGGCTTCAATGGGGAAAAGGCTGGGGATTTAATGGTTGTGGGCTCAATAATGCATGTTTTTACTCTAGGGTGGAAGAAAATTGAATAAATTGTGGATTTTATGACCATTTTTCATACCATTTTTATGATTTAATTGGTAACTTCATACATAAAGTTTAAAATAGGAATCGCAGCTATTTATCTTAAAATTGCATATCAAAATAGATTTTTTTAATCCATAGGAGCAGTTTGAGACAGTTTTCTTTTTGGTTGAATTAAAAAGATAATTTTCTTTGCAAGTTTAGTCTTCTTTACTTGAGAAGAAAAGATAAAATGTATATTGTCCCTGAAAAGTGAAAAGGGTAGCAAGAAACTTTTAAAAATGTTGAAGAGTAAAGAAATAGTGGAATTTGGGTTTTGTAAAAATAGACAAACAAAATGAGACATATAATTCAAGAATTAAGAACAACAAGTATGAGACAAAAGCAAGCCATAATGTTTATTTTTTAAAAAATGCAAGTCAGCATCTCAAATTTTGAGAAGGTTGTCAATGTCAATACTAACTTTGTGGTTTGAATTTTTAATGACATAATATTGTCTACTTCAATTCAAACATTTGTTTTTCATTTTTTTTCTTAATTTAATTCATGAATGGCATATGATATGATATTTGGGTACGTAAAATGAAAGGAATCATCATAGTTAAAATTAACATATGATATATATTTGGTAATAATTTCTTTATAAAATGGTAAAATTATTCTCCATATCAAGTTTCCAAATTTTATTTTTGAACTTAATACATAAGGAGTGGGTTAAATAGTTGGAAAAAGAATAAGAACAAAAAGGGGATGAGAAAATAACAGGGGAATTGAATTAGGTTATAGTAATAGTACTATTTCTGCAACAAGAAATGATAGCACTTTTAGATGCATATATATATATGCATCCTTGATCCTTGAGATAAGAATCATTTTCATTTCTTGAAAAAATTGGGATTACAAACGCATAGGAAGACCTGTACACCGTTACATGATTAGTTACATTACCAAAACGCTAATCTATGAGCCAACAAACCCCCAACAAACAAACCCAGTAAAATCTCATTACAATTCAAATAAATCTCTATGCCCAAACATCTAAATGAGAATTCAACCCAAACTAGAAACTATACCTTAAATAAACTAACGGCTTAATACCCAAATTAGCCCCTTAACTATCCATTTTGGGACAAATTGGCCCCTTAACTTTTTTTTGGGACAAATTGACCCATTAACTTTTAAAAACGAGACAAATTAGCCATTTTATGACGGAGCGTTTAACGTCCGGAAGGTGAGGACGCGTCCGAATTCCTATTAAGGCAATTCTAGCGGCATTTGAAAGATCTCGACAAGAAGAATCGGATGGACAGGGAGGTGAGAAAAAAAAACAATCGAAAACTTTCAGATATCGAGTCAAATTTAAAAGTTTGACTAGAAGGTGCGGTTTTATTTGGCGTTGGAACGGGCTGAATTTCCGATATGTCACTATTTGAAGAATGCTAGATCTACTGATTGTGGAGGTGAGAAAAAATAAAAAAGAAAATGAGGCGAATAAGACCGACAACCCTTAGAGAGTGACATATCATAAATTTAGGCCGTTTCGATGCCAGTAGACCGGCATTACTTATTTTCTTTATTATCGTTTCTCACCTTTGCAACGACTAGATCTGGCATCTCTCAGAGAGTGTCTATTAGAAATTCAGCCCGTTCCGACTCCAAATAAGACCGCACTTTCCAGTCAAAGTTATAAATTTGACCCGAGATCTGAAAATTTTCGATTGCTTAGTTTTCTCACCTCCCTGACCATCATATTCTTCTCGTCGAGATCTTTCAAACACCACTAGAATCGCCTTAATCGGAAGTCAAACGCACCCTCACCTTCCGGACGTTAAACGCTCCGTCAGAAAAGAGCTAATTTGTCTCGTTTTTAAAAGTTAAGGGGTCAATTTGTCCCAAAAAAAGTTAAGGGATAGTTAAGGGGCTAATTTGGGTATTAAGTCATACTAACCTATCTACCAAATAAACAAACAAATTACAAAGAAACTCACATTTCGTGAGAGTTGAACCTAAAACATCATGGATAATCTCATATATATATATATATATATGCATCCTTTATCTTTAATAAATATATCAAATCTCATGATTGCTTATGTTAATAATTTTAAGTATGATCACGCTTAATTAGGGCCAACATTGATAAGACTTTAGCAATCAAAAACCTTCTTTCTTTCTTTCTTTCTTTCTTTTTATGTCTGTATGGAGTGGACCATAGAGTAATGGAACAGTGCAATAAATAAGTTGAAACAGTTGCATTGCAAACAAAATTAAGGGATATTCAAGAGAAGAGGAAGAAGAAGAAGAAGAACAAGACGAGATTTTTTTTTTTGCAATCAAAACAAGACGAGATTAGCTTCTGATATTTTTGGTTTACGACAAAAACTCTTTATATAAAGGTTGTTTTATCTATGCCATCAAGCATTTGGCCTGGTGGTAGAGTATTGAACTCTTAGTTTCAGCCTATCTAAACCATGAGGTCTTGGGTTTAACTTTCACGGAATGTGAGTTTGTTTGTAATTTGTTTATTTATTTGGTAGGTATGTGGTTTATTTATGGTATAATTTTTAGTCTGAGTTGAATTCTCATTTAAATGACCCAATCTTTTTAAAAAATGAAAATGATTCTTTTCAACATTGATAAGACTTTAGCAATCAAAAACCTTATTTCTTTCTTTCTTTTTATGTTTGTATGGAGTGGCCATAGAGTAATGGAACAGTGCAATAAATAAGTTGAAACAGCTGCATTGCAAACAAAATTAAGGGATATTCAAGAGAAGAGGAAGAAGAAGAACAACAAGACGAGATTTTTTTTGGCATCAAAACAAGACGAGATTAGCTTCTGATATTTTTGGTTTACGACAAAAACTCTTTATATAAAGGTTGTTTTATATGCCTTCAGTCATTTGACCTGGTGGTAGAGTATTGAACTCTCAATTTCAGCCTACCTAGATCATGATGTCTTAGGTTCAACTTTCACGGAATGTGAGTTTGTTTGTAATTTAGTTGTTTATTTGGTAGGTAGGTGATTTATTTATGGTATAGTTTTTAGTCTGGGTTGAATTCTCATTTAAATGACCCAACCTTTTCAAGAAATGAAAATGATTCTTATCTAAAAAAAAATTATCCATATATATCTAAAAAAAAAAGAAGAAAAAGGTCATCATTATATTATAAACACAAGTGGCTAATAAAAAGACTTTTTTTTTTGAAAAGTTGTTCTACTTTTGCTTTAGAATAAGAACAAAATTATTGTTTTTTTTTTAAAAATTTCCTTCTTAAAATATTTAAATTTTGAATTTAATTTAAGTGATAACAATGGAAGTACTAATAATCAATGGAGTGGGTGATTAAAGAAACTAATTACATTCTATTTTTCTCTAACTTTTGAGAAAATAATTAACAAATTATATATGATACGCTTATCTGTCATTTTCCTCTTCTCTTAAATATGATTTCTTTAATTGTATATCTATAACATGCATTAAAAAAAGAATTGAATTTACCAAAAAATCAGTTGAGAAACCTCATCATATTCACCCAAGAACAAATTGTCAAGGGTATTTCGGTACTTTTGTGTTTGATTTTTTTTATTATTTCGGTTGATGGTTGAGGGTGTTTTGGGAAGTTTGAAACGAAGTTACTATTACTGGGCCCCGCTTATAATAAACAAATCATTTTTTGCTGGTTTATTTATCAAACGATCCCTATACTTTTATGTTTTATGCTATTTAGTCCTTCACAATTTTTGGGTTGGACGATTGAACGTTTCAGCTTTAATTCTTTTATTTTTTGTTTTGTTTGTCCGATGAAGGTGATTCAAGTGTCTATTAAAAGGTTCATGATCTACAAGTTCCATGAAGGACTCAAAAAACAATTTTAATGTTTTCATTCAAAAAAATGCTTCTGAAATTTTGTGGTCTCGATTACCGGTCTATTTGATATCGTATAAATTTTAGTCCACTTGTCCGATTGAGGTTGTTCAAGTGTCGGTTAAAAGGTTATTGTGTGATCTATGACTTTCGTTAAGTGCCTGAAAACCGAATTTGATTAATGAGTTTCGTGGAGGATTCAAGAGAGAATTTTTATGTTTGGTCTCCATAAACAAATCATTTTTTTGTTGGATTATTTATTAAATGATCCTCATACTTTTATAATTTATGCTATTTAATCCTTACAATTATATGTTGGACGATTGAATGTGTCGGCTTTAATTGATTTTTTTTTTTCTATTTGACCGATCAAGGTGATTCAGGTGTCTATTTAAAGGTAATTTCATGGTCTACAATCATTTTTTTGTTGGATTATTTATTAAATGATCCTCATACTTTTATAATTTATACTATTTAATCACTTACAATTATGGGTTGGACGATTGAATGTTTCGGTTTTAATTCTTTTATTTTTTTTCTATTTGACCGATCAAGGTCATTCAAGTGTCTATTTAAAGGTAATTCCATGGTCTACAACTTTCATGAAGGAATCAAAAGCCAATTTTGATGTTTTGGTTCTAAAAAATGCTTCTAAAATTTTGTGGTCTTGATTGTCGGTCTATCTAATATTGTATAATTTTCGGTCGACTTGTCCGATTGAGGTTGTTCAAGTGTCGGTTGAAAGGTTATTGTGTTATCTACGACTTTCGCCAAGGGTCTGAAAGCTGTATTTGATTAATGAGTTTCGTGGAGAATTTAAGAGAAAATTTTTATGTTTGGTCTTCATAAACAAATATTTTTCCTTGTATTATTTATTAAATGACTTTCATACTTTTATGTTTTATGCTATTTAATCCTTTACAATTATGGGTTAGACAATTTAACATGTCTGCTTTTACTTTTGTATTTTTTGTTCTATTTGTCGGATCAAGGTGATTCAAGTGTCTATTGAAAGATAATTTAATGTCAGGTTTAGATGGATGGTTATGTAGAAATTACTAATTGTTTTTTTCCATTTTTGGCATACTAATTGTTTTCTAATTAATTATCTTATCTTTCTCTGGAAAAACTCGAGAAAAAAAATACCCGATGCAGAGCGCGGGCATAAATCTAGTTACTATTATTTATTAAGTTGAAAAACTCGCTTTATTAATCTATATTTTAACAAAATAGACTAAATAATTATATATATATATATATATATATATATATATATATACTATCATTAATCACAATCATTAACAGGAAAGTTAATTGTCCGAGCAAGGTTTTGTTTGTCATAGGTGTGGAGGGATGCTTTTTGTCCATTTGGTATGAAGATTTTTTCACTCTGGATTTACGGTTGTTGAGCATTTCGTGTTGGGTTTATGTGATTGTTATGCTCCATTTTTAAGGAGGGCCTTATTTCTTTGGTGTTAGTAAAAGGGTGGATTTTAGGAGGGTTTGCGGGTGGTTGGTGATGTAAAAGGGTGGATTTTGGGAGGGTTTTGCGGGTGGATGGTGAATTGGTGATTGTTTGTCTATTGCTTTTCTTAGAATATACCTAAGAAATCTGGGAAGCCTGTTGAATTGGGGTCTTATGTGGGCATCGTTTGGAATTGGAATTTAGATTTGAGAAGAATTCCTTTGACTGGGAGTTGGATAATGGAAACTGTTTCTTGATAAAATTGGAGGAGTTTCAATTGGTTGAGGGTGCTTAAAGATTTGCTGGCATGGAAGAAGAGTCCTTATGGTTTTCTTCGACTATCTTTCTTATCGACTGTGGAAGGCGGAATGGATTGCTCTTAATGATTCACTGCAAATTTCATGGCGTGGTAGTTGGCATTAAGTCTAGTTTCAGATTTTGCGATGAATGGCTCTTTTCGTTGTTGGTTTGGTCCATGTGAATTCATCGTGGTTGTTTCGCGAGGAGAGGATCTTCATCAATTTTTCGATTTTGTTTGAGCCTTGCTCCTTCTTTTGTGTTTCTAGGTGGGCTATTTCTCAAGGCCAGGTGGTGGAAAGAGATTTCTTGGTTGCAAAGGAGGGTTTTGAACGGAGTTTAGCTTTGTTTAGTTCTTTTTGCTATTCTTCATGACTGTCCTTTTTTCTGTATGGTTTTTGTGGCATTTTGTCTATGCTGCTTGTGTTTGGACTGTTCTTGTTTTCTTTGCACCTTATTGTGCTGGTATTATCAATAAAATATTGTCTTTGCCTTTCAAAAAAAAAATCACAATCATTAACAACAATTTTCTTCATTATTAATCCCTTTGATTATTTTTAATTAGAGTCTATAAAGAGAACCAAAATTTTGTCAAAGGCAAGGAACCTTTACAAAAAAAGCATATTCACATTTCACTATCGATAAAAATAATCCTTGAGCACAAACAATAGCTAGCTACTAGCTAGGTGTCCCAAAAAATGTCCCAAAAAAGAGTTGCAAGAAAGTTGAAGTTTCCCAAAAAAAAACAATTTTTTTAAAAAAGCTTATTGATCTTATCTTCAAATTCCTAATTAAAAATTGACCAAAACCTAGCTTAGCAATGAATATGATTCTACGTAGAAAAAAAAAATGGGTTGACGAGGTGGTGGAAAAATGACCTAATGTTTTTTTTTTGTTCCCTTAACTAGCAAGTAAGCCAAATTCTTGTATTAATCTTTAAGTAAGATTCTCCAAAAGCATCGATCTCATTAGTTCACAAGAGAAAACATCCAAAAATAGCTCTATTTTACGCGTAATTGTGTTGAAAATGGAAGCCACGAGAATCATTACAAGACAAAATATTTGTGATTCATATGAATATGTTTTTATTGAACAAATTTATTTATACTAATTAATAATAAAAAGTGTTGGTAGTTTTAGATGTGGAGTTAGTCCTTGTTAAGAGAAAAGGAGCTTTGGTTGTTTAAATAGAGTTTATGCCAACTCTTTAGTAGTGAACGATGTCAAGTAGGTTGGGACAAATCCTATGTGCTCCTTGATAGTCCATTAGGATCCTATGGCCTCTTGACTTATAAACATATTTTTTGATATGTTAATAATTATAATTATTTTTTAGTTGATTATAATTATTGAGTTTTTAACTGAATAAACGTGTTTCTCTACTAAACATTTATTTAACGTAATTTTTGGGATTAAGGGATGTAACTATTCAATTCTATTTAAACTGCTCTTGTCATAATTAGTTTTGCAATTCTAATTGGAGTCTTTTGCTTTGTTGTATCCTGGAGTAAATCCTCTAAGAAAGTGAATTGATTCACGCCTCAAAGCGATCTGTTTTTCTTAATTTCTCTATTTTATTTCTAAATTTTACAACAATTTAGAGGACTTCAACAAGCACTACTGGAAGTTCATCCGTTGTTCCTCCCATCTTTGATCTGCAATCAAGTTTGCATTCAAGTTTGAACGCTCATCTTCAAAGTCAGGATGTGGCAATGCTTGATCGTTTCAATGGGACAAATTACACCAGATGGAATGATAAGATGGTGTTTCTCTTGACTACTCTTAAACTCCACTATGTCCTTGATGAGAATTTGGCTCCATTTCTTGATTCAACACCAGAAGAGACTGATGCTGCTCGTAGCGCTCGCACCAAACGTGAAGAAGACTCATTGGTTTGTCAAGGCTACATTCTGAACTCTCTATCTGATCGTCTCTATGATCTATACCGAAATATGACATCACCAAGAGACATTTGGACTGCATTGGAAGCTACATATCAGAATGAAAAAGAGGCACTGACAAGTTTCTTGCTTTGAAAAATTGAATTTTCCATGTCTGATGGTAAACCTATTTTGGATCAAGTCCATGAACTGCAAGTTTTAGTCTCCAAAATCAAAGAGTTGGAGATTAACGTTCCTGATGCTTTACAAATTGGAGCAATTCTGTCAAAGTTGCCTCCTTCATGGAACAATTACAGAAAAAAGATGTTGCACTTCAAAGAGGTTTTCACCATTGATGAGTTCTGTACTCATCTTCAAATTGTATCTGAGAATCGTGCAAGAGATGAATCATTTACTGCACATGGAGGGAGTGACTCAAATGTCAATTATGTGACAGAGCAAAATTCTGGAAAATTTGGAAAGTTTCAGAACAAATTCAAGGTTCAGAAAAAGGGATTCAAAAAGGCTTATGGTAACAAAAATCAGAAGCTGTGTTATCATTGTGGTAAGAAAGGGCATTTCATTAAGGATTGCCGCTTCAAAAACTCTACTGCAAAGCCTGGAAATTCTGATCAGAAAGCTAATCTTGTGGAACAAGAAGTCAGGAGTTGGTTGCTATGGTTTCTGAAATGCATATTGGTATGATAACCGAAGTCAACATGGCTGATGCTACAAGCGAATCCTCTTCTTGGTGGCTGGATTCTGGAGCAACAATTCATGTCTGCAACAACAAGAAGCTGTTCAAGACATATGAAGAATGTAACGAATCTGAAAACATCCTTATGGGAAATCATGTTGCTGCAACGGTCATGTGAAAAGGGTCTGTTGAAATGAAGCTTACTTCAGGGCAGAAATTAACCTTGATGAATGTGTTTCATGTACCAGAAATGAGAAAGAATCTTGTATTTGCTAATCTTTTATGTAAGAAAGGATTCAAAGTTGTCCCAGAATCTGACAAAGTAATTGTATCCAAAAATGGAGTATTTATAGGAAAATGATACTCCAACAATGGGATGTTTAAACTTAGTATTAATGAAATAAATTATCGTATTGCTTATTTTGTTGAGTATTCTTTTACTTGGCATGCAGACAAGGACATTTAAATTTCCAATATTTGAAATTGTTGCAACGTGCGGATCCGGGGCGGTCCGAACCCTACTGTTTAACGACTTAAAAAATTAAAAACCTAAGGGAGTCGCCACTAATCTTTTTAACCTAGGTGTGATTAGCCACCTATCAGATTATTAAGCCTAATGTCAACCTAAGCTTGGCGAGGGTAACACTAAACTTAATAAACGGTCTTCTAACCAGAATCCTAAAGGTTCGGGAGTCGGGTACGCGCGGGGAAGGATTAGCACCCCCACGACGCCCGTCAAAAGACGGCACTGACTAGTCTAGACTTAATTATGGGTTTCTATTTTGGTTGTTCTTGTTTTTAATAATTTCATGCCATTAAGCTCTTTTATTTACTGATTATTGCCTTTCCTTGATTCTTAATCGACTACTAGGTTAAGCCATTTATTTACTTAGTTACACCAAATTAAGCCAATTACTGATTTACTTAATTACACTGAGTTAAGTTAATTACCAAGTTACTTGATTTGATAGTTTACTTAATTGCACCAAATTGAGTTAATTACTTAATTTAATTACCAAATTACTTAACTTAATTACCAATTTTCTTAATTGCACCGAATTAAGTTAATTACCAAGTTACTTAATCTAATTATCAAATTGCTTAATTATACTGAATTAAGTTGATTACCAAATTACCAATTTACTTAATTACACTGAATTAAGTTGTTTACCCAATTACTTAAATTTAATCACCAATTTACTTAATTACACCGAATTAAGTTGTTTACCAAATTACCAATTTACTTAATTACACCGAATTAAGTTATTTACCAGATTACCAATTTACTTAATTACACCGAATTAAGTTGTTTACCAAATTACTTAATTTAATCACCAATTTACTTAATTACACCAAATTAAGTTGTTTACCAAATTACCAATTTACTTAATTACACCGAATTAAGTTGTTTACCAGATTACCAATTTACTTAATTACACCGAATTAAGTTGTTTACCAAATTACCAATTTACTTAATTACACCGAATTAAGTTGTTTACCAGATTACCATTTTCTTAAATCTTGTCCTTGCTGTTTTTTTTTTATTTTGATCTTTGAAGTAATACCATTTTCAAATACAAATAACTTTATTAGTTCCTTTTAAATTTTCATTTTTTTATTATTTTCTTCTAACAATTTGATTGAAATTATTAAGTCCAAACCCTATATGTATGAATGCACATGATGCATGTTATCCCAATTAAAGATTAATTACCCATTGATTATACGAGGAACACCTTTGACCGCCTCCCAATAAATGGTAAACGACCTCAGGAAATTTCCAAGCCTCCAGGAGAAGGCGAGCAAACTCAAACACGCTTGAATGAGCCGCCCTCCTTTCCCTTCACAGGAATCATTTTAATTTTGGTCTCATGATCATGGTAACAACAATTATAAGTATGCAAATTAAAAGTGAATGCACATGCACCTATTTAATTTTGTTTTAAATTCTTGATTTGTCTAACTTAGGAATCTATAAGCCTATATCTTGTTGAAACTAGAAATTAGAAAAAACCAAAAAATTTAAGCATATAACCAAGGTCCAAATAGCAACTAAAATAACTTAAACCCACTTCAAAGTAACACTAAAGCCCAAAAGGCCCAACAAGATTTCTAAAATCTAAAGACCAAACTTGAATAAACCTAAGCATGAAATACTAGACCCAACAAATCATTAACCATTTTTTTTAAAACCTACTTTATTATTTGGTTTAATTTAGTTTCTAATTTAAAATTATCAAATGATGACTAATTTTAAGGAAAGTTATTCCCTAAACTCATCACTTTATTTTTGAACTAAAGACCAAGTTTCAAATTGTGGACTTAAATAAATTTTACTTTATTATTCCAATTTTAGGGTATGGACCTAGCCTTTATTTAATATATCCAAATTTAATCCACATTCTAGACATACTAGTTCCTAGACATAATTATTTACACTTTCAAATTAATCTATTCAATATATAAGTATTTATTTATTTAATAAAAATCATTTCTTTCTAATTACTTAAGCTAAATAATACAAATAATACCAATTTTATTAAACCAAATTAGTAGGGACCTAATTGGACAAAATTAGGACCAAAGGACCAAATCGAACTCACGACAGAACCTCCTCGAAAACGGAAAGAACTTTACGTACTTAAATGAACAGATTAGTCAAGTTTGAGACCCAATTGTCCTACAGCGGGGACCGAATTGAAGGAAAAAAGTGAGATCAAGCCCTTAATCGACCTAAACATAAAGCATTCAGGGGTCTAATTGAACGATTAACTAACATGCAACCCAAAATATCTGATAAACATGTACATACGTCATACCTATATATAACACTTTTAAACAGAAAAAAACAAAACGCTAGATCTAATTTTTCTTACCTTCCGCCGCTCTCCCCACCGGAAGTTGCAGGGCTGATGGCGCCGCCGTGTCGGAGCTGCCGGCGATGTCAGATGGCCCTCGAACTTTGCTAAAATGCTCTCCTCCACACTCTGAACACAGCGCCGATGTCAGCTTCCGACGAATCTTGCTGGATCTGTCTAGATCTAACCTTACCGAAACCCCACACTCAAGCCTCCGACCAGAGGATCCCGGCGCCCGGTGACTCCAACTTTCGGGTATGTAGCTCTCTTGCCCTTTCCTATTCTTTTCACCGTTACCATTTTTCAAAATATGGCTTAGATCGAAATATTTCAACTTGACCTAATCCACACTGTTTTTGTGCTTGTTTGTTTTCTGGGTATTTTCGATGGGAAGCTAAAAGGAAAGGGACGAGGTAGAATATTTGAAGCAAAGAGGAACGAAATTGAAAAGGTAAGAAAAAGAAACTATTTCTCTTTTTCTGATTTTTCCTTGCTGTAAAACTATGAAAGCAATTAGGGTTTTTTTGGTTTCTTGGTCACTAAAAAAAAGAACTGGAAAGAGCTAGGGTATTTTTTGTGTTTCCTGTTTTCTGTGGAAAAAAGAAGGCTAGGGTTTTTTCTAGGAATCTGTTGCTGTGAAAGATGGAAAGAAACGACTAGGGTTTTCTTCTTTTTTTGGGATCTTTCTCTCTTTTTTTCCAGACTCCTCTCCAAAACCCTCCCTCCACTCATCTGTTTTATTCCAGGACTCCCCTATTTATTTACCAGCTTACTTGCCCGCTAATTTTCTGTTTTTTGTTTGTTTCTGCGGGTGAACATTTGATGGAGCACGTGTCGAGTATTTGAGCTACCATTGTTTGTTTTTGTCTGCTTGCAAAACCGATTCTGGTTCCACGCGGTAAGGCCCTTTTCCATGCTTTATCTTTGTTTTTGTCTGTTTTGTGAGTGGGTAGTGCAACAAGTGAATATCCTCTGAATTTGTATTTTTGTGTGAATTGAAATTTGTTCCTCACACGTGTGTCTTTCTCCCCTTAGGTTGCTGAGCTAGACCCATTAGCTACTGCCAAGTGGCAACAAGCTTTGGTGAGCTTTCTTTTCTCTCTTACACATGCCTCAGAATTGAATTTTTCTGATTTTGCTCGGCCATGTATGCTAAGACTGAACTCTGTTGCTTGTGATGAGAATTATTGGCTCCAATGTCGGCATATTGCTTTGTTCTTCCATTTTTTAATGCCTTGCAATTGTCTAATTGTGATCATGTTGCCCTTGATCGATGACAGTTTTGTTTTGCTCTTAAATCACTGTGTTTCTTATGCTGCTACCTGCCTTGAACCTTGATGCCTCTAGTTGATTTTAATTCCACTGTCTATGTGCTATTGATGATGAAAATGCTTATGCTAGAATGCTTTAGGCTATGTGGGAATGACTTTATGAAACTAATTTGGGATGCAAAAGATTGAAACTAAATGATAAATGATTACGTGCAAGTGCCTAAGACTAATGAGAATGGATTATGCTTGATGGAATGGAGAGGATTGTGTGAAAATTTATCTATGACTACGTGTTTGATGGCTGCATGAGTGGGCATTATGGAACTCAATGCTTGATGAGTAATAATGTTTATGCTCTCTTTTTCTTTTGGATTTTGATGAATGAAAATGCAATGAGATGCCTAAATGCTTTGTGTGTGTGAAATGCAATGAGATCATGCCGTGTTCTGTTTTATGATTAAATGCTCTCTTGATATGGTGATCTAACTATTTAATGCAAGACACTAAATGACCAATGCAATGCTATAGAAAAAAACGTAATAAACATATGTATAAAGGTTACTAATGTATGAGTTTCATGCCTCTCAATTTGCTTTGTCTTGCTGTATTATTGCCTTGTTATATTGTTGCTCTGGGATTTCTCTGTTCATGTCTGCTACCCACTTGCTTCATTGCTCTTGCTGACATGAGCACTTGTCGTATGCCAAATGCTTTAATGAATGCTGAGTTTGCTTGAGAACTATCTGTGGCTTTGTTGTCTTGGTAATGAATGGTTGTTGCATGTCATTTTGGACTGAAAATTCTCCAATTGAATTGTCTATGCTTGCTGTTTTCAAATACCGTCTGTTTAAACCTTGGATCTGTCCTTTATTTCCCATAGTATCTTCCTCCCTGACTTGGTACCTTGCAATCTGATTTTGCTGCATGCATTCGTTCTTCTATGGCTTTGGTGGGATGATGCTATTATGTTGAATTAGAGGCTGCCTTAGTGATCTCCTTCTCTTGTATGGATTTGAAGATGATTTTGGGGTTGTTGAGGACAAGGGTAGCATGACTCGAGAACAAGCATAAGAAAAGGCAACAAATATCGAGGAAAGGGAAAAGCAAAGCCGGAAGAATCAAGCATATGAATGAGACCCCTGACCGCCAAAAGAATTAGACCTAACTATTAACCCAAACTGAAAATGTCATATGCAAAGTATATGCATGTTACTATTGCAGAAATTTTAAAGTGCATGACAATTATATTATGAGAATGAGCTAATCTACCTTTGAAAATGAAATATCCTAAAATGCATGAGCCGACCTATCTAGATGCCTCAACGAAAAGTATATTTCTATAGTCTATAATTTATATTTCATAATAGCAGTGCTATAATGAAATTGTTTACTAGCAAAATTATGGCGCTTCTACCTGTAATGTGAAGAGATGGTCCTTATTGAATGCTAAAGTAGCTAAAATGCTCAAATTAAGCCACTACCTAAAATGATAAATATGCAAAATGCAACTTTTACTAGAATGGAAAATGCAACTTAAAATTCAAAATAAATGAAGATCCTTTTGGGTTTTTTTTTTTTTTTTTTTTTTTTTTTTTCTGCAAACGACAACTAATGCTAATAACTAAATAGAGGATTACTAAATAAACTATTTTATCAAAATGCCAACTATGAACTAATAAATGACCAAAATGCCCCTGATGCCAAAATGACCAAAATGCCTATTGGTGACCCTAATGCCAATTAACAAACTAAATTGATTCAAATTGAAGGATACAGGACAAAAACGGGTGTCTACAGTTGCCCCTTTTTGTGCGCTTTCTATCTATCGAGAAGTACGCAGAGAAGTAGTTTGTATACTTTTTGAGAGTTAGGAAGTGCGCAAAGACGTAGACACCCCTTTTATTGGTGATTGTAAAAACCTAGTTAACTGAAAGTTTGAGGAAAAACTGCCTTAAACCAATCTGATCCACCGAATCAAATCTTGAAGAAATATTGATCCACCAGATCACTCTGAACTGTCCGAAAATGTGCTGCACCGAGCTCACCGAATTCCAACCTTTGAAGAAATGCACCGCATTAACTTGATTTAATGAATGATCCTGAACTATTTGAAAATCTGCTGCACTGAGCTCACCGAATCTGACCTTGAAGAAATAAGGCACCGCCTCAACTTGATTCGTCGAATCATCCCGAACTGTTTGAAAATTTGCTGCACCGAGCTCACCGAATTCCAATCTTGAAGAAATAAGGCACCGCCTCAACTTGATTCAACGAATCATCCTAAACTGTCTGAAAATCTGCTGCACCGAGCTCACCGAATCCAATATTGAAGAAATAAGGCACCGCCTCAACTTGACTCACCGAATCCAATTTTGGAGATGCTACACCGAGTCATCAGATTTACCGAATCCAGCTTGAAGATTCTACACCGAGTCATCTGAATCTAACTTTGAAGATGCTATACCGAGTAATCTAATCCACCGTATGCAACTTTGAAGATGCTGCACCGAGTCATCTGAATCCAACTTCGAAAATGCTGCCCCGATTCATCTGATTCACCGAACCACTTGAAGATAAACCTAATTGACGGCACTGCAAACTTTTTTGACTAACCACACTGGGTCACTTAAAGATAAAATTAATACCACTGGAGACTTTCTTGATTGACCGTACTGAATTACTTGAAGATAAACTTAAACCACTGTAAACTTTCTTGATTGACCGCACTGGATCACTATGAAATTTGGCTGATGAAAAGATCGCCCCGGATAAACCCGACTAATTCTGAAAACTTCTGATATGACTTGTCTTGACGATGAACCCCGATTTGCTGAAACTTTCCTTGAAATACTTGGTTCCAGATATGTTCTATCCATTTTCTTGACTTAACCCTTTTCTAAAATGTGACTTATTGAAATCTCTGTTTGTCTCACTCCATATCTTTCTTTTCATGTCTTGCCCCAACTTGCCTTTCTTTGACTACCTTAGGCCTCCATGCTTATTCTGGACTGTATCTGTTCCGAACTCTGATTCCTTTGCGTTGACTGACTTCTTTTCCAATTACTTTGATTCCCTCTTCCTACTCTTACAATGAACCTGACTCCTTGTTTTGTAAATTCCTGCTATGAATGAAATGGGAATGTCCTAATGTATGCATGTATGAATGCCCATGAATGCCTAATGATTGAAGGTTGAGTCAATCAAAGTGAAAGCATTTTAACTTCCCTTGGTTTACCTATTGCTTCTTTGACGAGCTTCCCTCACAAGCCTCTTAGCTGACTTATTTGCCTCAATCTTGGTACTGTTTTCCTCGCCAACTTCTTGCAACATAATTTAATTTAAAAGTCAAAGTTCTAGTATGCATTGATCATATAGTTGAATTCTTCTTAAAATATGACTTGATTTAAAATGATTCTACAAGACATTGCCCCTTTTTTCCCTGAAAACATTTTATGACTTTGCTAAAGATGCCCCATATGTTGCCCCACTAAAAGAGACTTTCTCAAAAGATTTGGTGACCACCACTTAGAAAACTTTCCCGTCCGATATCCTTGACTTAACCTTCATCATAAGCTCACAAACGGAATGCAAATCTTTTGCAAAATTCATTTTCAAAACATTCTAAATTTGTTATTAGTCTTAAAATGATTTGTATCAACACTGGTTATGAAAAGAAGTATGGTACAAAAGGATTAATAGGCAATTGTTGAAGAGGTTTGTTTTGGAGCATTGATTGCTCCGGGTAAGGCTGACTTTATCAACTTTTATTCTCTTAAGCCGATACTCGAAATGTGGGCATGCTTTCTCGAACTACCTTGGAGACTCTAAGAATTCCCATCCTTGCTCTAGACTGCCCTTTCGGGTTTTTACCCTAGAGCTGTATCCTTCTTTTTTATTCGATTGCTTTTTCTTCTTTTTTTTCCTTTTTCTTTTTTCTTTCTATTTTTTTTTTCAAATGCAATCTAAATGACTAAATTTGAAAAACTTTTTTGAAACCAATTTTATCCGAAAACGTTTCGAGAAAAACACTTTTCTTTTGCAAAAACAATTATTATTTTAGGAACAATCCCTTCACCTTCAATATCCGGATCTGATCAAAGATGGACTTTATTAGGCACATAATGTGGGATTGGGTTAGGGGTACTAAAGAAAGGGTAAAAGGCTCAAAAATGTGTTTGAGGGTGTTCGATCCAAGGATCACTTTCTTCTCTGCACAGAAAGTCCTTTCTCCTTTGATGACCTTTCCATTTAAACACTGTTCTCTACAAGCTTCCAATCCTAAACTTGTTCATTTAACTTCTTCTTTGTTCTGTCGTTTTTCTCACATCCTCTTTTCCACTTTGAGCTGCCCTCATCGGATTTTCAACTCATGTTCTCTCCTTTTCCAACCTTCACTCGAGCCGCCCTTTTCGGGTTTTCAACTCCAATGACCCCAACGGATCCAAGCCGCCCTTTGCGGGTTTTCAACATGGACCCCTCCTTTTATTTATTTCTCTTTTTCCGACCTCTTTCTTTTTTAGGCCAAGGTTTTTCTTTTCTTCTTCTTTTTCTTTTTTTCTTTCTCTTCTTTTTTCTTTCTTCTTTTCCTTGAGTTGAATGCGAAGGATGTCCTTTTTGAAATGTGATTTCTGCTTTTTCCTTGACATCAATCATACTGTGAATTCCCTTGCTTGCTTGAGCAACCACTTATACTTTTGGGACTCTGCTTGATCACTTTTGTTTTCCTCTTGGAGATGAAGCTTATGGCTGACTGTTGCTTCCATGTCCTTGATTTTCACTTGCTTTTATTTCTTTTTGGCATATGCTATTATTGCAATTGAATCTTTGATGATCTCAGATAACACTTTGCCATTATGTGTACTGCATTTTCTCCATTGATTCTGCTGACTTTTCCTAACAGGTTCTTCTTCTTCTTACTTTCTTTTTATTCATATTATCCTTATTGACATGCTTGGACATCTTTTCCAATCCATGACATTCTTCTTCTTATTAATTTACCTTTATTCACACCATCCCTATTAGTGTATTTGGGTATCCTTTTCCAAATTTGCAACAAGCGCTGCGGCTTCCTTACCTCCAGTATGGAGGGTGATCCTTGATCAGGGTTGATTTGAAAGAAAATCCATAAGACTCAAAGGGGACAACCATGGATAATTTTCTGCAAGTGAATGAATAAGAAAGAACGCCATTTATCATTTCAGATCTGGATATTTTGATGAAAGGCGACCCTTAAAAACTCAAAACCTTTTTGAAAACTCATTTTTGGAAACCTTTTCTTGAAAACAATTTTTTTGAAAAATATCTCTTGTTTTAACTGCCCTAAAAATCTTTGCATGCATATGATGTTACTATTCTTTTATTCTCTTTTTGCGACCTCTTTCTTTTTTAGGCCCAGTTTTTTTCTTTTTCTTTGATGGGAATTTGATGATTGATGTCTTCTGCCTCCATTCTATTAAATGACCTCTTTATTGATGAGCATACAGAATATTGCCCCTACTGCTAATTATAAGAAGGGTAAAGATGCTTTGACGAGTGAAGTGATTTGAAAGGTGCACTATTGGTGAGCTTATTTGATTTTTGAACCAATTTGTCTTCCAAGGCCTGAAAATGATTTGAACTTGGCCTTTTGAAAGTAATTTGCCCCAAAGAATGGAAGAATCTCAAGATGTTTCAAATTTGAATTGGTTCCAAGAAAAAGAATGGGCTCTTTTAGGAACAATGAATATTTGGGATTCTGAGCAGTGTTGACACAAATCGAGTAATTATGTTATCACTTTTTAAGAAAACATTCCAGTTTTGATCTTATCTTATCTTATCTCTTTTTTTCTTCAAAACACAATTGTTTATTCAAAAGAATCTCGTTTTGCTCATTCAAACCTTTTATTAATCGGACATTCCTTTGCTCATTGCCCAAGTGAAAGTTATAAAGCATTTTGGGAACTATTTCTTAGTGGTGATCACCCAATTCAGCAAACATTCACAGTCAAAAGTGCAACAATTTTAACAATTATAAACATGAGAAGATACAAATAGCTATGCAGATGCTATGCATGTGAGAAAAGAGTTTGTCAGTCTAGGAAATTCCCTTCTTGTGGCAGGCTTCCATTTCCCTTTGTCGCTGCTTTGGGATTGTCAAGTCTTCTCCACACGATCCCAGAATTCTCTATCGAATGGCCTCTTGTTTAAGCGAGAGCGACTTTACTGGCACGTCCTGACTTTGGACAATGTATCTGAGAAGAAAATTTCATCGATCTCGTTCGCGGATTAAGCCTCAATGCTGCACTCGATGTCTTCAAAATGCTCTCCCTTGATGATGTTAAGTTCCAATAAGAAAAGTAGAAAACAAGTAATATGCACAAGTGATCTACATGAATTATCTACATGTATGAAATGTGTCTATATGCCTGAACGTATATACAAGTGAATGCATGATGGATGCGTGGGCATATATACTAATGAAAGGATAATGCATGATCGATGCATGAACATATGGACGATGCATGATGGATGCATCATATACACAAGTGACTGACTAATGCATGTATGAGCATATGTACACATGGATGGTTGACAATCTTGGTAACTCCTAAAAATGTGCATGGAAATGCAAAATGCAAGTCTCCTATGCATGAAATTGATGCATGAGATGACAAGCTGTGTCAATGGGACAAATGCATGAGCATGCTTATGAAGATATGAAATGCTTGTAGATATGCAATGCAGCCTGCAAAACAAAAGAGTTATACAGATGTTTCCACAAAGAGAAAACAACAAAGAACCAAATAGTGATTAGTAACATGAACATAAATATGAACAAAAACTTGAAAATTAGAGAAATCGTGCCCCTTCTATTATTGATCAAAATATTTTCCTTGAAATAATCGGACTGTGAGTCCTTTGGGGCAGGTTGGTCTACCTATTGTGAGCAATGCAATTGCTCACTTTACGATCTAATTTTGCAAGAACGAGATAGCAAAGGTAAGAAATGTTCCTTTTGTGTACTAAGGTTTGTCCTCACGGGATTGGCTCTACCTAGGCTGGATATCTCTCAAGGTGCCTATATGCTGGGTGAGACTTCACACTGGATCTAAAGGTTCCCCGACAGTCCTTACTGTCGCCCACTCTAGGCTAGTAAGGTCCAGACTGAGTGGAAGTATTTGGCAAAACCCGCACGGAGACGATTGTCACACGAAAGTTAGCTACTTTACTTCCTCCTAAAGGGACAGAGCTCCGGTATAAACTCATGCAAAATGAGAATGCAAGTAATTCAGTGCACGTGTGAAGGAACATACAAACCTTTACCAACAATTCCTAACCCAAATTACTGAACTACCCCTAAGAAAAGAAACAAAGCATGATAAGTTAGGCAGAACATATACAGGAATATGAAAGCATGTAAGCATAAAAAGAATAAAGATAGGCAAGAATAAACAATGATAAACAGGCATGAATGAACAAGAAAATGCAAGCAAACAACCAAATCTAGAAACCCTAATCAACCCTAAACTAGCATTCAGTTTGACTCTCTAACCAGTCCCCAGTGGAGTCGCCGAGCTGTCGCAACGAGCGGGTCCGGGGCGGTCCGAACCTTACCGTTTAACGACTTAAAAAATTAAAAACCTAAGGGAGTCGCCACTAATCTTTTTAACCTAGGTGTGATTAGCCACCTATCAGATTATTAAGCCTAATGTCAACCTAAGCTTGGCGAGGTTAACACTAAACTTAATAAACGGTCTTCTAACCAGAGTCCTAAAGGTTCGGGAGTCGGGTACGCGCGGGGAAGGATTAGCACCCCCACGACGCCCGTCAAAAGACGGCACTGACTAGTCTAGACTTAATTATGGGTTTCTATTTTGGTTGTTCTTGTTTTTAATAATTTCATGCCATTAAGCTCTTTTATTTACTGATTATTGCCTTTCCTTGATTCTTAATCGACTACTAGGTTAAGCCATTTATTTACTTAGTTACACCAAATTAAGCCAATTACTGATTTACTTAATTACACTGAGTTAAGTTAATTACCAAGTTACTTGATTTGATAGTTTACTTAATTGCACCGAATTGAGTTAATTACTTAATTTAATTACCAAATTACTTAACTTAATTACCAATTTTCTTAATTGCACCGAATTAAGTTAATTACCAGATTACCAATTTACTTAATTACACCGAATTAAGTTGTTTACCAAATTACTTAATTTAATCACCAATTTACTCAATTACACCGAATTAAGTTGTTTACCAAATTACCAATTTACTTAATTACACCGAATTAAGTTGTTTACCAGATTACCATTTTCTTAAATCTTGTCCTTGCTCTTTTTTTTTATTTTAATCTTTGAAGTAATACCATTTTCAAATACAAATAACTTTATTAGTTCCTTTTAAGTTTCCATTTTTTTTATCATTTTCTTCTAACAACTTGATAGAAATTATTAAGTCCAAACCCTAGATGTATGAATGCACATGATGCATGTTTTCCCAATTAAAGATTAATTACCCATTGATTATTCGAGGAACACCTTTGGCCGCCTCCCAATAAATGGTAAACGACCTCAGGAAATTTCCAAGCCTCCAGGAGAAGGCGAGCAAACTTAGACACGCATGAATGAGCCACCCTCCTTTCCCTTCACAAGAATCATTTTAATTTTGGTCTCATGATCATGGTAACAACAATTATAAGTATGCAAATTAAAAGTGAATGCACATGCACCTATTTAATTTTGTTTTAAATTCTTGATTTGTCTAACTTAGGAATCTATAAGCCTATATCGTGTTGAAACTAGAAATTAGAAAAAAATCCAAAAAATTTAAGCATATGACAAAGGTCCAAATAGCAACTAAAATAATTTAAACCCAACTTCAAAGTAACACGAAAGCCCAAAAGGCCCAACAAGATTTCTAAAATCTAAAGACCAAACTTGAATAAACCTAAGCATGAAATACTAGACCCAACAAATCATTAACCATTTTTTTTAAAACCTACTTTATTATTTGGTTTAATTTAGTTTCTAATTTAAAATTACCAAATGATGACTAATTCTAAGGAAAGTTATTCCCTAAACTCATCACTTTATTTTTGAACTAAAGACCAAGTTTCAAATTGTGGACTTAAATAAATCTTACTTTAT
>AWWV01007743.1:0-14211 GCA_001974805.1 Corchorus capsularis
AACCTCTTTCCTCTTCAATACCCATTCTACAATCTTCTGCTTTCCCTCTTTTTTTATTTCTGTATTTTTTGTGTTGCTATTCTATCTCAATTTTTGTGTTTTTTCGTGAAGAACTGTAAAACCTAAGAACCCTAGAGAGACCTTCCTTTTTTTTATTCTCCCCTTCACTCTTTGTTCACTCTCCCTATTTATTTTTTTCTTTGCTTGCTCACCAATTTTCTGTTTTTGTTTGTTTATGCCGAGGATTCTTAGATGTGCACGTGGAGTACTTGGGCTGCAATTTTTGTTTTAGTCCTTTTTGACAGGTGGAAACTCTCTTTTTTTTCTCTGTTTGTGCCTCCTAATTCTCTTCCATCGTGTGTAGTGAATATTGTGTGTAACTGCCTCCCATTTGATGCCCTGTTGTAAGTTGCTTATGCTGAATAACTTCCTGTTTTGTGACTTGAGAGACCCAAACGCTTACTGAAATGAAGCAGGTGACGAATTGTATAACTTCTCTTTTCTAGGGATTCTCTTGTTTGTTAAAACGCTCTTTGTCTGCTGCTATAAGATGAATGTTTATATGCTAAAATGTAAATGTAAAGTGTGCCGTATGAGGGATAATGCAATCTTGTGTTATGAATGGATTGTTCTTAAGTGATGCGATGAACTTGTGTGATGAGGCCATGAAAAATGCTATTTATTTCTATGCTCTATATCCTTAATGATAATATGTATGAAATGTTATGGTAGTGATTTATGCTAGCTATCTAAAAATGTGCTGTGTATGTGAGAGAAAAAAATTTGTTGTTTACACATTGAAGGGCTATGCAGGGCCTGCTATGCTTGTATAAGTGTAAAATGCCTTTGTGAGATGAACTATATGGTGCCAATGCTCTGTTTTTGGTACTTGGATGCAAAGGATTGTGCTTTGTTTATGCCGACAATTGGACTCTGTCTAAATGTTTGAATACTATGCAAATGTGGCCTTAATTCTGTAAATTAAAACTATATGATGCAGTGCACTGAGGAACGTGATATGCTTGCTAAAACATAAAGGAAAATGCAGCATGGGAAAAGGAAGAAGCCACAAGCTAACTGTGTCGAAGAGGGACCAGGCCTAATTGAATCATCAAAGGAGCCAGGCGAAAAGGGAAGCATAGGGATCAATTTAGTCTTTGGGATTATTCTATTTTGTATTTTAAATTTTTAGAATTGTAATTTGGACAGGAAATAAGTTCTTTTTCCTTCTTTTTTTTGGAACATGGGTCTAAAGGAAACATGTCAAACGGATGAAAGCCCAAGTTCGACATCTAAGATCCAAAAAGCTATGGGGAGGTCCAATAAAGAAAGCAATAAGAAAAACTCTAAAGGAAATGGGCTTGGGCCAATAAAAAGAATTAAGGAAATGGTAAAATGAAAATGATCCTATGAAAATGAAGACTCAAATGACAACATGCTATACTAGGATAAAATGTGGGGGATGTACTGTAATGACTTAATAAAACCTTCTCCATTTTCTCTCTTCTTTATTCTTCTCTAGATTTTCCAATTTCCATTTTTTGTACCATGATGTAATAAAATTAATAAAAATGCAAATCATACTTATGCCATGTGAAGAGATAATTCAATTAGATTATCATGAAGCAAACTAGTTTCCCAAAATGGTTTCATATTACTACAAATGATCAAAGTGCTACCAATTGAAGTCATGGAGCAATATGCAAATGAGAGACTCTTCTTTTTGTTATTTTCTAATTTCTATTCTTTGGTGTTTTATTTTATTTATCATTGTTTTACTAATATGCCATGAAATGTAAAAGCACACAAAAATGCAAATCTAACTCATGCAATGTCTAACTAATTGCTAAAGGGTTAATTAATCAATGAACTAATTGAGTTTTAAACTATATGATTAAAATGCAATAATACTAAGCTAAATGAAGATGCAACTAATATTACTTAATGAAAATATACAAAAATGCCAAGGTGCATATTAAGATTTTGTTTTTTCGAATGCAATCTAGATGACTAAAATGAACAAGCTAATATAAATTAAAAGTAGATTAAGAATGACCAAAATACCCCCCTAAATGCAAAAATGACCAAAATGCCCCCTAGATGTGAAAAATGACCAAAATGCCCCTGGATGACTCTAATGCTAACTCGACCCAAATTAAAGGATATAGGACAAAAACGGGAGTCTACAGGCGCCAAGTTGATTCAAAAACCATGTTGATAGCCTGATCTTGCGGAGCCGACGGGTGGCACGTGAGATCGAAACAGATGAGAGATCCTGCAAAATCGTGTCCGGTTTTCAAGGGATTGGGAATCAACGTGATAGGAGGCAGTTAGAGGACGTTGAGGAGGCAGCACATCTCGGCAAAGGAAAAGCTAAGATTACGGATGTTGAAGCTGAGTCAACAGATTATGGAGAGGAACCAAGACGCCATGATTGCGCGATTTGCGCTGGATTGCTAGATTTAAATGGGACAGAGGACGCTGAAGAAGGAAAAGAGGTTGCTGATTCTCCTGTTTTATTGGCAACGAAAAAGAAGCAGATATGTGGGCCCTTATTTGAAGATGAGTCAGGCTCGTTTCTACCGGGAGTGGGCTCTTCAAAAGCTGCTGCCCATATGCCTATTGGGCCAACAGAAGCTGCTGCTCATTTGAGCTTAATGGGCACTAAAACGCCTGGGCCTTTTAATGAGGTAAACTCCCAAATTGATAATCCGGTGCTAATAAAAAATGTAGCAAATGTTGCTGCGTTTGTTTTTAAAGCAAGGACGGTTTCAGAGCCAACTAAGCTGCGAACATGGAAGAAGATTGCAAGAGTTGCAGACAAATATACTTTTGACTCCCTCTGTCAGAGTTCTGATGTGCAATTGGGAGTGAAAAGGAGAGGTGTTGGTCCGACGCCCATGGAGACTGATGGTGGATCAGTGGCGAAAAGATCCAAAGACCGGGATGAGGATTATTTGCCACTCATTGTGGAAGAGAATGAGGCTGAGAAAGATTCTGAAGATAATGAAGAACTAGCGGTGGAGATTGCCAAAGGAGCCAATCTCCGCCGAGAGAAATGAATGCTTTAGTTTGGAACTGCCGAGGGTTGGGGGCACCTCGGTCTGTTCATATTTTAGGAGATCTTATTAGATGTAATAAGCCTTCCATTTTGTTTTTGTCTGAAATAAAACGTAGTAGTAATGAGATGGAAATTATTCGTTGTCGTTTGGGTTATGACTCTTGTCTCTCTGTTAATTGTGTTGGTAGATCAGGGGGGTTAGCTTTACTTTGGATGAATTCCTTAACTGTTTCCATAAATTCATACTCCAGTTCACATATTGATGCTATTGTCGATGATAATTTAAATGGCTCATGGAGATTTACGGGCTTTTACGGCTGTCCAGAGACCAGTAGACGTAGGGAGTCTTGGGAATTATTGAGATTATTGGCTACACAATTTAAACTACCATGGTTGTGTGCAGGAGACTTCAATGAAATATTATGTAATGATGAGAAGGTAGGTGGTTCTCTAAGACCTCAGGCACAAATGCAACATTTTCGCAGCATGGTGGAGGCATGTGATTTTAGTGAACTACCGTCCCAAGGACCTCGCTTGACATGGTCTCAGAGAGTGCGGGGAGAGCTTGTTTTTGAACAACTTGATAGATGTTTTGTCACCAGTGAGTGGTTGACTAAGTTTAATGCCTCTTTTGTTGATAATTTGGTTTCTCCTGGCTCAGATCATTTGCCTTTGTGTGTCCATATTTTGACTCAACCATTAGTGGATAATAATAGTGTAAGACATTTCCGTTTCGAAAATATGTGGTTGACAAATGAGAGTATTGGAGATGTTGTGACGACTGGTTGGAATCGGGATGAAGAGATAGATATAAAACAAAGAATTTTGAATTGTACTACTGCTTTGCAACGTTGGGAGAAAGAAGCTTTTGGAAATGTTCGTAGTAGTATCAAGAAAAAAAAGAAAGAATTGGTTGATTTTTATAAAGTTGCTGAACTTGGAGGGCCGTCTAGACCCATGCATGAGTGTTTTGATGAACTTGATGACTTGTACTTAAAAGAGGAGGTGATGTGGCGTCAAAGGGCAAAGGCTAATTGGCTTAAGGAAGGAGATAGAAATACAAAGTTTTTCCATTCGGTTGCTAATGGTCGTAAGCGGAAAAATCTTATTATTGCAATACGAGGAGATGATGATGTTTTGCATTCAGATTTGGAAGGAATTAAGTAGGAGATTTTTGGGTATTATTAGAAATTGTTCTCTTCTTCGCAGCCTCTGCAATCTGATGTTCAAGATGTTCTTCGACTAGTTGATAAGCGAGTATCGGCAAATATGAATTTGTGGCTAGATAAGGAGTTCATTAGTGAAGAGATACGAGCTGCAGCTTTTGATATGGAGCCAGAGAAATCACCAGGACCAGATGGTATGAATCCTCTTTTTTTCCAGCGTTTCTAGTATATTGTAGGTGATAAAGTTTGCGAGATGGCTTTGAACTTTTTGAATTTGGGTCATGCATTTCCTGATATCAACCATACTAATGTAGTTCTAATTCCGAAAGTTGAGAATCCTAGTACGGTGAAAGATTTTCGCCCAATAAGTCTTTGCAATGTTGTCTTTAAGATAGTTTCGAAAGCTTTAACAAATAGGCTAAAGGAAATATTGCCCAAAATAATGGGTCCCAATCAGAGTGAGTTTGTTCCTGATAGGATGATTTTGATAGCTCGTTTATTGCTTTTGAGACTATCCACTATATGAAGAATAAAAGAACTGGGCAGAGGCGACATATGGCACTTAAGCTTGATCTTAGTAAAGCTTATGATAGAGTCGAATGGACATTCCTAGAGGGTGTTATGCAGCGAATGGGTTTATCAGAGAAATGGATCTATCAAGCTATGACCTGTGTTCGATCAGTGACATACTCGATTTTGGTTAATGGCTCGCCGACTGAAAGGATTGTTCCAACCAGGGGAATTAGACAGGGAGATCCTCTTTCACCATATCTGTTTCTATTATGTATGGAAGGGTTGTCCTGCTTGCTACAACATGAGGAACGAGTAGGCGCCATCCAAGGTGTAGCAGTGGCACGAACTGCTCTGAAGGTCTCACATTTATTCTTCACCGATGATAGTCTTCTTTTTCTTCAGGCAACTATAGGTGGATGTGAAGTGGTGTTGAATTTGTTGCGTCGGTTTGAACTTGCCTCGGGCCAACAAATCAATATTGACAAGTCAGCCTTGCTTTTCAGTAAAAATACACCGGATTGCTTGCGTCAATCAATTATGAATTTCTTGGGTGTTACAAGGATTCTTGATCGAGACAAGTACTTAGGTATGCCAATCATGATTGGGAAAGCCAAGAAGGCTGAGCTTCAAATGATTAAAGATAGGCTCTGGAAAAGAATTCATAGTTGGCATGGGAAAATGTTATCTGTTGTAGGAAAAGTTGTGCTGATTCAATCGGTTGCTCAGGCTATCCCCACATACCTAATGAGTTGTTTTAGGTTCCCTAAATCATTTTTGCAAGAACTGAATATGATTATTGCAAAATTTTGGTGGGGTAGTACAGTTAGAAAAAGGAAAATCCACTGGAAAGCATGGGATCAGTTGTGTGTGTCTAAGTTAGATGGAGGATTGGGGTTTAGAGATTTTGAAGCTTTCAACCTTGCGTTATTGGCTAAACAATTTTGGCCAATAATGCATGACAAGAACTCGGTTTTTTTACCAAGTGATGAAAGCGAGATATTTTCCTAACACATCCATTTTACATGCTTCTTTAGGAACCAACCCATCTTTTGTGTGGAGGGGTTTACTTGCAGGCCGTGGGGTGATTCGGAGAGGGAGTCGATGGCGTGTAGGTGATGGATTATCAATTGACATTTGGGAGGATAGGTGGTTGAATAAGCCACCATTTTTCATACCGCAAGCGCGTCAAAGAATTTTGCAGATCCCGAATCCAGTTAGAGCATTGATAGCTGAAGATGGAATGTGGGATATAGATCTTCTCTATGAGTTGTTTGAGGATGCAGATGTAGATCGTATTGTACAAATTCCATTATCTCAGTTGGAAGCAAAGGATACTTTGATCTGGAATAAGGCGGTTGATGGTCATTTTTCAGTTCGAAGTGGTTATCATGTGGCAAGGGAATTGCTTGGGAAGGATGTCTATAGGGTGGATGCGAGGAAGGCTTTATGGCAATCGTTATGGAGCGCTAACATTATGCCAAAGGTAAAATATTTCATGTGGCGTTTGATTCATAATATTTTGCTAGTTAAAGCTAATTTACAACAGCGAGGTATACCGGTGGATAGTCAGTGTGTGGTTTTTTTGGAGATTGAATCCTCTTTATTACATGTCTTTTTTGATTGTCCACTAAGCCGTACTGTTTGGGGTATATCCTGTCCATGGCTATTAGAATATTTGGAAAGCTGGCGGAGTGATGAGGATTTTTGGGGTAAATTGGTAGCTAAAGCAAAGCAATTGGGTTCTATAGAGGTTGTTTGCTATTTGTTGTGGCTTTTGTGGTTGAACAGGAATAAGGTACTTCATGAGTTTGTGTGTCAGTTACCAGGTACAATCAGTACTTTGGCAGCAAGGTTTGTTAGCGATGGAGATGTATCTAGAAGGCCTCGATCCTATGATTCTAATCATCCGATTCAGATTTGGCAGCCACCTCCTAATGGAATTGTTAAGTTAAATACTGATGCTTTTTTCTGCCGGAATAAGAGTGAGGCGGGGTTGGGAGCTGTTTTGCGAGATCATTTGGGACAAGTTTTGCTGAGTGGTGTTGCGAGAATATCTAATGTGTCTGACCCATTTTATGCAGAAGTATACGCCATCCGATTTGGGCTGCTTCTAGCATATGCATATGGTTACCTGTCGTGCCATGTTGAGACTGATTCACTTCTAGGCATCCGAGAGTTGCAAAGGAGGGATCAAGTGTTATGGGAAGGTGGAGTTTTGATAAATCAGATTAAGCAGTTAGTTTCTAATTTTTCATTTTTTTTCTTTTCAACATGTAAATAGATCAGCAAATTCTCTTGCTCATGAGTTGGCCCAGAGCGATTGTTCTGTTGAGGCTAATCATGTTTGGTGTGGTTTACCACTGCACGTTTGTAATTTTGATATTTAAAGGTTGAATGACAGATCTAATTTTTCTCAAAAAAAAAAAAACTCAAGTAACATGACCTCTTTTTTTTATTTTCTTCAAGTCTAAACTACCCCTTATTGCATAGTATTGATATCTTCTCCCAACCCAACTTTATAACTTTCACCCGAATAAATTTATACTACAAAATTTAGTATAGTCGGGGAAAGCTTTGTATAGGAAGTTCCATGTTTTGTGGTTAACGTAAATGAGAGTTGCAATAATTGCGAGAAAGAAAATAAACACGTACAAGAGGATATATTACAAAAGTTAGTTTAATCAAAGAAAATTTTATATAGGAGGTTCTATGTTTAGTTATTTAGGTTTAATATATGTAAATGAGAGTTGCAGTAATTGTGAGAAAGAAAATAATCAGGTACAAAAGATTAATTATGAGTGAAAATTTTTATTTGAGCAAAATGGATTGGAGAGAAGTTAAGAAAGAAGTTCAATTCAATTTCTTTTGATTTTGGAAACAATATACTTTCATTTGAAGATCAATATTAGATCATTTATTCAATACTATTTTGCTATGTTATTTTAGATCACATTGATCATTCATTTTGGTAGAGTAATTAATAACGAGATATTCAACTTGCCAAGGATACACATATATAGCATATAAATTTAATTTCTCTATTTCCAAAAAAAAAATTGAAAGGACATATGAATTAGTAATTAGAAACCAATTTTGTTCACCTAATTTTATACTTCCTCATGTTGCATTAAATTTAGTTATAACCTTATACAAATTTGATTTACAGCTCCAGTGTGACTGGTTGAATTATGAGATGTTTTGGAGAGATTGAAATAGTGAAATTAGGTATTGGTGTGATATCAAATCAGAATAACAATAATAAGAATAAAATTTGTTGAAAATATTCATGAACACTACGATTGATTAGCATATACACAAAATAAAACAATAAACTCCTAATTCTATATAGGACTTTAACTAACCATCAATCTTATATCAATAAATTAAGCTCACTATTTTTTAACCCTAAATATATCTCTTTATTTATTCCCTATAACTTTTTTAGTAATCTTAGAATAAAAAATTAAAAATATTCACCATTGATAAAGTTACTAAGCATGTAAGGTTGCTAAATTTCTTGATAATACTATAGTTTAGCTTTCTAATTAGTAAGCATAAATGAGAAATTTGATAACAAAAAATACTAAGAATGTAAGGTTATTGAATTAGTTGAATGAAAGGACATATCAACTATTGTAGCATCCCGAGGCTCTCTTATTGATATTTGTTTGGACTTGAGCCCGAGGCTCAGTGGTTGATTTTTGTTTGGACTTGAGCCCGAGGCTCTCTTATTGATATTGGTTTGGACTTGAGCCCGAGGCTCAATGGTTGATGATTGCTTGGATTTGAGCCTGAGACTCTTTTTGTTGTTTCCCGTTTTCAGAAACATATTGTTCATATGATTGTCAGAATTTTTTTTATTGTTCTGTTTTCGGTTTTGTTTTGTACTTGGGCCTTGATACTAACGCTTCGCGGAACCTCGTGTGCGTGTGACGCGCGGCATGTATTACGAGGTAACGCGGCGGTTGTCCGTGCTCGACCTCGAGTCGGGGCGTGACAATTTTATTAGTATCAGAGCATCTGGTTTTTATCCTTGTTTCGTAAGTCCAGTGGTCCTGTAGTGAGTTTAGGATAAGTTCCGGACACTAAGGTGTCCATCAGCCTTTTAAGTCTACGTTTGTTGTAAAAATCAAAATGTTTGGTTTATCTTGATTTTTTTTTAAAAAAAACTAACATCGTGTCTCCCCAAATGATTTTGTTTCCGATTTTAAATTCCATGTCCCTTCCGTTTGTGGTTCCTAAAATTCGAAACTCGTTGCTCTTCTTAGGAATTCATGCCACCAGAACATGATTATTGTCGACGACAACATCCTCATTACGATTTGAGCTCATGAAGAGATCACATAGAGGAATCTGAATTCTTGGACCAATTATTCTTCATCCAATTGCTTATATAAGAATACTCACAACTTGTCGTTACACCTGTATCTTTTCCACGTATCCACTTCTTGACCTAGTCGACAATAACTTTTCCTTCAAGGCCGTTTTCTCAAGCGACTATGCAAGAGACCAACAGAAGTGCCGACAACACGAAATGTGAGAGAACAAAGCTGACTTTGGAACGAAACGCAAACTCGATGGTGTCTAATAGCGAACTAATCGCTTCACCCTGACAAACCATTTGCACCGAGTAGCTCATCCTAGCTAGGTGTGAGTCGTTCGATTTATTAATAATCGAAAGCCTAAATTGATGATAAGTACAACAATGGTAGCCTGTGGACTGAAATAAATGTCATTTTGGATACATTGAAATGGAGAAAGATATATGAATGGAACAAGGAGTTTAATGGGAGATGAAGATTAATTGTAGCACATGGAAGTTAGCTAAAATCTATAGCACAAACTGAATTCCATTCGAAGCCTATGACATAAATGAAATTCTAAGGATGGTCGGCTGCAACAATATCAATTATCTGACCTAAGATGATGTGGTGAAGGACTTTACTTTCACAATTAAAGTAAAGTGCGAGTACTGTGTGTCCAGTACTTGCCTATTGCCTCTAAAAATAATAGTTAGTGCATTGAAATGACAGTTTGGCTTAGAAGGTTCACGTTAGAGAGAAAGCAAACTTTGGTAAAAGTAACGATTATGTTTGAGTAATTGAATGAATTCTAGAAGTCCACCTAGTGGGGTTGCCGGGTTTCCCTAGTTGTACTACCCAGTATAGTTCCAAATCAAATTTTGCAATGCCAACTGGGACCAGGAAAAAAAAAAGTTAGAAGTTAAAGAAGAAGTGCTTGAGCAAAATCTTGTTAGGTTTAGTACCTCTACATGTGGTGATTCGGGTTGGTAGCAAGGAGTGGAGATGAAAGTCCGTTATTGTGAAATTGATTTTCTATTAAGTTTAATAAGACTAGCATCTTGTGAACAAGGTTCTCTATCTTTATAACGAATGTGGTATTACCGAAATTTGTTTGGAGTTAGTAATTGAATTACACTTTGAATTATTATAAACTTGTCAAATGGACTATAATATTAAATTGGTGGTTAGGGATTAATGTTTTGGTTATTATTGAAAGAAATTCGAGTTACGTGAAATTGGATATGGTGATTGTTGTGTGCTGCAAAATGAAAAGTTTATTTTATGGATTGATTACTATTAAAGAGAGAATTAGGATTTTCTTTGAGTTATGTGGGGAGAGGAATTGATAACTTAGGGGTGAATTGAGCAAATCAAGTTGGTATTTTGAGACTATGTTGTAGAAATTAGTAACAAAATCATGATTTGAATAATATTATGAGTTGTTGAACTCATTATTTTATTTGCTAATGAGAGATGAATCTATTTTCATTTGACAGTCTTGAGCAAGTCAAAATGTAAAGGAGTTGAAAAGGCCAATAAATACGATTGGGGTATTGATTTATGTTAGCTATGACATTCGTTTTTTTTGCTACATAGCTATGACATTCGTTAGTTTGGGGAATTGAACTAGATTAATTGTTGGAGGACTTACATGATTAAATTGGATTTTTAAGAGGCTTAATTAATAAAGGGGAATTTGAAGGATTAAATTGATGAAAATATGAACGTGAGGTAGTTTAATTGATTTTATTGGATATTGGAGGACTTTATTAATCTAAATTGGATATGGGGAGACTAAAGAATTGATAAAGTATTCTGAGATTCAATATTGAAAGTTTGATAAATCTTTAGAATTTGGAAGAATTGAATTAGAAAATTTATGTTGAAATGAATGCATAATTTAGAAACAAAATGATATTTAGTTACACTGATATGCAATTGCGAACTTGAGAATTTGAATTGTAAGAATTGAATTTTGCACTAAGGATATAGGTTAAATATGATCCTAGACGGATGCCAAGTTTTGAAACTCGAGGTTACTATATTGGATTATGATGGACCTTCATGATATACTTAGATGTTGTAAGGTGGAGTTTGTTGGACATTGTTGATTAGATGGGATATTAAGACTTGATAAATACTAAGCAAATTTTTTGATAGATTCAATTTAAATTTTCGGAATACTCTGTTAATTTTAAATTGAATTATGGGTTGATTTTAGTTGAATAGTGAATATTTTTTTTATTGAAATGAAAAGAAATGGCAGGTGAAAGATATCAAATTGGGCAACAATATTGATATTATTTGGATATTTACTCAAGATAGGTAAAGAGAAATTGAATTGCTTTAGTAGGAATGGTTGATTTATAAAGACAATTAATACACTAGTTATTGAGGTGATGATATTTAAGATTCAGGATTCAAAAATTTAATTGGTAACTAAGTTTTGAGTATTGAAGTTAGATTAATTAAGTATTACATATTGAGATTTGTATGATTTTTAAGATTTAATTGATATGGAAACTTTTGGGACTTGTCTTTGAAAATCAGGGATTTGGAAGGGGTCAGGAAAACTATTAGTTGAGAGGTGTTTTTTTTAACATGGTGATTGGAAATGAGAGCATTGGAGGTCAAAGATAAAATAATTTTCTGTATAGAGCAAAGTGCAATGGCAACATTGATAATAGTTGACGGTAGGTAGTGGGGTAACATCAACATACTAAAGTGCGAAGTTTCGAGGACGAAACTTATTGTAAGGAGGGTAGAATGTGACAATATGAGTAAAATAGTGGTATTTGGTCTGTATGTGGCCTATGGCAAGAGGACTCTAATATATGAATTAGAAATCTTTTATCAAATAAGCAAGTTACTATGTTTGAAGCAAGTTTGATCAAAGAGGGGACAATGGTGACCAAGAGAAATGGAATCGAATGTGACGTTCATGAATTTCTGTTTGCTAGATTGAATTAGATTAAGTTGGAAATTTACAAAGGAATTAATGGGTAGATTGGAAGCCTAATTGAGACAATGTGAGAAATAACTAATAAGTTAAAAAGGGGTTAAATCGAAAGAGAAATAATTTAGAGGATATTCATGCTAAAAGGGAATTAGGATATTTAGTGGAGGAATCCATTCACTTATGGATAATACAAATGAGAATATTATTAAGAAAATAATTAAGAAAATTTGGAGAATTATGAATAAAGTGGATTTACTTATGTAAGTGAAAGGAACAAAGGAAAATGAATGAGGGATTAAATTGAAAGATGATTAAGGTCAAGGGGGTTTATTGGTGTTTATACCTAAAGCAATTAAAAAAAGAAAGAAAGAAAACGGTGGAGCGGCAGACCTCACTAATTAGCCCGTCAACCCCATTTTCCAAACTCATTCACTCATCTCTTTTGCCTCCCTTTTCTCTCTGTTTATCCTCCATTGCTTTACATATTGAAGCTTTCTCTCTCCAAATATTTTCCATCCTCCATGCCTAGAAATTGACATGCAAATTAATATTTAGAAAGCCCATACTCTCTTCTTTGTGTTCTTCAAACTAATTTACATAAAGGACTTGGCATTCTTAAGAGAATATTTGAGAGGGGAGCTGCCAAAACTGAGGGTAAATTGTTGGAGAAACTCAAGTGGAGCTAGAAACGTACAACAATGAAGATGGGGTAAGCATATTTTTGGCTTTGTAATTGTGAGCATGATGCTTTGATTTATTTAATCCTAATTTGAGTTCAAAGTTAATTGACAAAGGGAGTAAGTAAAGATGTTGTTTGGTGGGAACTATAAAGACTTTATTTTAGTTTGAGCAGTATAAATTTGGTATTTTGATCTGATCTTAGACTTGGAACTTTGGTTTGGCGAGAATTTGATGTAATAGTCTTTGAGATATATAGAGAATGGCTTTGAAACTTGGATGTTTTGGATTCTATCACCTCAATTTTGAGAAGGAATGTGTGCTAATGAGATGTGACAAATGATGTCCATTATTAAGAAGTAACATTGACTTTAAATATTGTTTAAGAGATAAGAATAGGCAATTCTGAATTTGGCATGTGCCTAGGCAATTGATGGATTTAGCTTGTTTGTCTTTATGACTTAAATTGGTTATATTAATGTCACATTTAAATATATAGTGGTTATGATATTTATATGAAGGCACGGAATTGAAGCTATATTAATGTATTAGTGGAATGAGATTATTTTCGCTATATATGGAATATACTTGGTAGATGAAAAATAAATCATTAAGCTTAGTATTTTTGGTTTGGTTTGATATAGAAATATTGTTTGAGACTATAAGGAACTATTACTATATGATTAATTCATTTGATTGTTGGACCCTTGAATTGGTAAGTGGATTGAGTTAGTCATTGGAAAACTAAGTGTTCTTAACTGGACATGAAATTGGGCAAAGTTGAACAATATGATTGAATCGGTAAAAGTACAAAATTGGTCCCTCAAGTGGAGCGAACATAGCAAATTGGTTCCTCAAATGAAAAAATATGCAATTTAGTCCATGAAGTGGAGTTAACTAAGCAATTGGGTCCTTTCCGTTAGAAGACCGTCAATTGTGCTGACGTGGCAGTGACGCCGTCAACTGTGCTGACGTGTCACATGCCACGTCATATATTTTGATTAAAAAATAATTTTTTTAAAAAATATATATAATTTTTTTTTTAAAAAAAAATTGGTGAGGGACCCAATTGATCAATTAACTCAACTTCATGGACTTAATTGCTCATTAACTTCACTTCAAGGACCCATTTGCACATTTGCCCCTAACTTTTTGTTTTTTTAATAAAAATAAAAAAATTCAATTTTTCTTCTTTTCTATTTTTTCTGTTTTTTTTAAATCATTTTCTTCTTTTCAAAAATCGTGGTAAATATGATTAATTTATTAAATAGGAACAATAATATATTTATAAATGATCTAATTGGTAGTATTTAGTATATATTAATCAATTATATCAAGTTTCTCTTCCATGACTATAAAACAAATACAAATTAAAAAAAAAACTCACAACCTAATATATAATTTTTAAGAAGAAAAGATGCGACTTTCAAAGAAATTCCGCTTCCTACCAGAAACAAAAGGATAGTAATTATCATTATAAAATCTTTTTGTAATTTAACCGATGAAAGATTTACTATATATATATATATA
>AWWV01007744.1:0-18084 GCA_001974805.1 Corchorus capsularis
TACATACCACATATTCACTCACTTTAATTTTCAAATTTCACTACTTCATCACTTGCAAATCATTTTTTTCATCTTTTTATCACCTTAAACACTTACCTATTTGATTATTTAACACTTTGTCCATTAAAACCATCAAATTTTCAAATTATCATGTTTTGGGAAAGTGGTTGTTTTCTTTGGATTCTTGTTTGGAGTGATTAGAAAGGAGATAAGAGATAGTTTGGAAGTTGATTGGAGCATTTTAGAGCATTGGGGAGTGCTACATTGGATTTTAAAGAAAGATTTTTCAAGAAACCCTACAAGGTAACTTAGTGCCCACCAAGTGTTCGAGAAAATGTCTAGAAGAGTGAGAGCAAGAGCATCAACATCTCAAGCCGCACCAATTGAGGAGGAAACCACCATACAACCTTACCTTAGTGTGCCGCCACCCATATTTATTGATAATGAATGTCAAGAGTGGTATGAAGCAAGGTATAATAACTCTTTCATTATAGAAAAAGTACTTCCAACCAACATTGATCAAGAACTTGGAGTTAGCCAATTGTTTGTCAATAGAGGTTGGGGATCACTTCTTCAAGTAGATGGAAACTACTATCCAAATTTGGTGAAACAATTTTATGCCAACATGGACAAGGAGCGTGATGGTTATTCCTACACCATCAACACAATGGTCAAAGGTAAGTACATTGTAGTTGATGAGGAATATCTATGTCGTTTACTTGATTTGAACAATGAGGGTAGTATGTTCTATTTTACTTATGTTAATGGAGAGCAAAGGACCGCCACCGAGAGCACATGGAAAAGGGATAGTGTGTTAAGGAGGTTTGACATTCCTCTTGGTATGGATAACCAAGGGAGTAGAGAGGTAAGAGTCAAGTATATGGAACCAAGGGATAGACTTGTGTGTTACTTATTGCATCATAACGTCATTCCTAGAAGTAGTAACAAGCATAAGCTACGCATTGAAGACTTCTATGTGGTAGACAAGCTTTGCCATGGATTAGGTCATTGTAATGGAATACCAATGGCTAGGTTGTTACTCTCAAGGATGTGGGAAGTAGTTCATTCTTCACATGAAGATAAGGCATTTGTTTTCCCATTGTTGATTAGCAAGATTTTGGTCAATGAAGGAGTTGAAGTTGATAATGAATATCGCTTCAACAATGAAGACAATGTCATTGATGTAAATTGTTTAAGTCATTTGGGTTTAAGAAGGAGAGTTGTTGCCAATGAGGTACATTGGTACACTGTGCAAAGAAGGACTTATGCACAAGGACTTGAACAATCACAAGGGACAAGACAACCATCCTTGGAAGTTGATTTCCAAGAGCTTCCTATGAGAGAATTTCAACAACTTATGGTTCGAGAGATGAGACAACATAGGAGTGAGATGAGAGCTTACATGCAGAGAATGGAGGACACCCTACGTGATTCCATGGGTCAAAGGAGACCAAGGAGAGGCCATTAATTCTTATCCTTAGGATGTCATATGTTATGAACTCGTGTATGTTTCCCATTTTTATCATGTCATTGCATGCATTACATTTGTATTTGTGTTTGTTTTATTTGGATCTTATGTAAGATTTATGTGTTTGAATGCTATGATTGATACTATGTTTAGATTAATTTGCTCAAGATTGGATGCATACTTTCTAAGTGAATTAATTCTTGCATGTGTTCAATTAATTGGATTACCCCATTTATTGTGATTTCATTGCTAGTAGTAAGTTTGCTTGATTTATTAAATTGTGTCGACACTCACTTTCTAGATCGAGTCTTACTTGTGCACTTCATTTTTCCAAAAGTTTTCAAAACAACATGTTTTGAAATTTGTTGTCAAAATACTAGCACATCACACATTGAGGACAATGTGTCTTTTAAGTGTGGGGGGAAGAATTAGTCTATTTTCAAGATCCTATTTTCTTTTCTATCTTATTGATTAGAGACAAATTTTTCAAAATTTTTTGAAGAAAATTAAAAATTGTTTTGTATCTCTATTAGATTTTGATTTAATTTCCATAAGTATAGTCTTTTATAATATTAATTAGTTCGAATACATTGAAAATATTTTTCATATTTTCTTATGTATAATTTCATTCTTTGATTAAGAAGTGTAATTAATAAGATTTTTCATACCCAAAAATGGTTTGACAAGTGTATTACTTCTAGAACTTGTGTTGAATCTTGTGTACATTTATAGAAGTATGTCATGGATATGTCAAAGACTAAGTGTGGGGTATGAAGGGTAGCTTAAATCTTTTAAAAAGAAGTGTTTTCATGTTAAGTGGAGAAGAGATATTTTCTTGCTTTAAAAAAAAAAAAACATATCCATTGTTGTCACTCTTTTCTTTAACAAAAGGAGTTAGTAACCCTTGGAAAGAGGATAAGAGGCATGGAAAGCGGAAATATTGTCCCTCTTGTAAAAAAATGAGTGTTAGTAACCTCAAATAAAGGGAGCCAGTAGCCCTAAATCATGGACACTTCTAAGGTTAGTAACATTGTTTTCTTAAAAATAAGCCATCCTTGTAAACCCATATTTACCTTTGATAAATATCCATGATATTGCTTTCTCTTTGGAAATTGATGTAAATACAAGCTTATGGTAAGTTTTCCTTATCAAATTCATCCAAGGTATGTTGATCTTAGAACTTACATTATTGATTGGAGTGGTTTTGTGCATAGTTGATTTGAATCTTAGGTCTTTGTATTTTTACTAACTTATATTGCATTTGATTAGAAAATGTAGATTAAATTCATCATTTATTAGAAGTACTTTGTTTTCTAAAGTTTGATGTCTCTAGTTAATGTTACATAATGTTTGTGGGTATCGTTCTAGTTAAGTAAACCCTCAGGAGACTATAACTCCTCCGTTATAGACGTATAGAGGTTTAAAGGCTTGTGTCACATGCTAAGTGCCGCCGTACACCTACGAAAGTGGAATCAATATGTTGTTTAGGTTAGGACTAACATTTTTTGTTTTCTTAGGATTAACCTTAGTTTGCTAGGGACTAGCAAAGCTTAAGTGTGGGGGAAATATGATCGGACCAAAATTATGCATCTTTTTATGGTCATTTTCCTATGCTTTTAGGGTATTTTATGCTTGATTATGCCTTATATTTGGTATATTTGTGTTTATAGGTGTTAAAGTGAAGAAAAGTGCAAAATCTCCATTTTTGTACCTTTTTGGAGCCTTTTTGGATGATTATTCGCACAAATATTTTCCAAGGACATTGTGGATGAAGAATGAAGCCAATATGAAGAACTTGAAGAGTCAATTTTATCATCATAAGATTGATTTTCAAGAGTTTGAAGCAAAGGAGCAAAGTTGAGTTTCAAGGCAAGAAGACATGTCAAGTGGCTGACAAGCACTGGAGCACATGGGTCTTGAGACAAACCAGGTGGGGCGCCAGGCTTAGCACATAGGCACCCAGCGCCAGTCGAGGGTGCCACCCAGCAAGCACATGGGCGCTGGCGACATGGGGCCTGAGGCCAACGCCCTTGGCGCACAAGCCATCCGCATAGACGCCAAGGGGGAGTCGGGGCCGGCACATGCGCGTGCCAAGCATGCCTTCGCGTGTCACTTCCTCTTGAAGCTTCTCCAATTGTTTCCAGATTTGGCGACCTTTCTGTATTTTGGCCATAACTTTTGATCCAGAGCTCCGTTTGAGGCTTATGAGTAGCTGTTGGAAAGCTAACTCCAAGATCTACAACTTTCATGTTTTGGTCGAAGCCCAGTTTTGCCGTTTTCGTGGACGAAAATGCCCCTGAAGTCGGGATTGACCTAATTAAGCCCAAATTCTTATTTGGATTAGCTTGAAGACTTGGAGAGCAGCCCAACACGTCCTTAGGGTTTGTTTAAGCTCTAAATTAGCCCTAAGCCACCTCTATAAATACCCTCTTTAGTCTAAAACCCTAGAACAACTTACACATCAACCTAGCATATTATACATCTTTTCTCTAGGTTTTTTGCGATAAGGAGAGAGGAGGTAGCCGCCGGCCTCCAAGTATTGTAAGTCTCTACTTAACCTTTTATATTTCTTTTCCTTAGGTACTTTTGATCAATGAATTATTGGTGAGACTTTTGTTTATAATAATTTGAGCTTTTTTCGTTTAAATACGTTTCTTATCTCTATGCTTCATCTTATGTGTTCATATTTTGATTGATTTGGTGTACAACATATCTTGAGATTTATGAATGCTATAGTTAGATTCAAGTTGCTTGAGTCAAGTTAAAGTTGGTCCAAGTAACAATTGTAATTCTAGGAGTCCTAGGTTCAATGGGATATCAAACCTTGTTGAAATCTTTAGGCCGAGACGGAAATTGACGTAGGCAAGTTTGGTATTGATTTATCATGCATGTGGAATAACAAAACCTAATGCTTGTTATAGGAAGGGGTGAAACCTAGATCATAACATTTGAGGTTAATTGCAGTGAGATACGGATTAATCTTTTTAGCATGTTGGAATTAGCATCACGTCTGTTCCTATACCAATTATTTAAATGGAGTTGTTTAAGATATTAAGAGGATTACTTTGTTTCAATGAAAGTTGATGTCTACGTCTTAGACTATATACCGATTTGGAGTAATTTATGATTCTTAATTGATTGCAATCTAAGCCAAATTTATGTTTAGTGTCCATGATCCATGATTCACTTGATCACAGTAGTTGCCTAAAGGAGAAGAAGTATGTTTTTATTCATTGTTTTTCTCAAACTCTCTATTTTTAATCTTTAGTTTAGATTTCTTTTAATTGTTTTCTAATTCAATTAATCTATTTTGAAAAACCCAAAAATATCTTTTCTAGGTTAGAATTTCTTCTGTAAGATTTAACTTTGATTCGTACCTTCCCTGTGGATTCGACCCCTACTTGCCCTAGCTAAGTAGTTCTATCTATTTGTTAATTGGTTTGTGGGGAATTTATCTTGTGATTTGATCAACGATCGATCAACTGCACCCGTTATTCCACCATTTTTATTCATAAAGTAGCCACAATTTACAATTTAGCGTGTTATTATGGGAAAAAGTAAAATCTGATCGCTAATGGACCTCACATACAATAATAAATTTTGTCATTTATCAAAACTAGTTGTAATAAAAGATTGTGAACAAGATTGCCCTTAGTAGTAGAAAATCTAAAAATCAATTTGGTTGCAACTTTTTTTTCTCGAGAAATTTGTTTGCAACCTAAAAATAGATTTGAGTTATCACTCTTTCAATAAATAACCCCGTTAATAAAATCAACTTTTTTACATCAATAATATATTGTATCAATTATTTATTTAACTTTTCCAATTCGAATGCATTTTAAATAATAAATTTCATACAAAAATGTAAATCATATTATTATAATATAATAAAGTATAAAATTCGTCTCAACTACCAAATCTATTTTTAAGTTGCAAACAGATTAAGTTTTAGATTTTCTACGACTAAGGGCATTCTTGTCCATAATCTTTTATCATATCTATTTTTGATAAATGACAAACTTTATTATTGCATGTGGGGTCCATTAGTGATCACATTTTACCATGGTTTTTGTAACCGGACCGGACGATCGAACCTCTCCGATCGGCTACCGGATAGGCATTCGGTCTAATGAGGGCACCTAAACCGCGGGTTATATGACCTTCTTAAGAACAGTTCGGGCCGTCCCAACCCGAATCGAAAAGAACCATTCATTTCCGGTTTTTTACTTTTTAAAATAAAAAATTGAAAATAAAATACAAAACACGTGACTCACTCAGAAAGTCAGACCAGAAAAGCAGAAACAAAAATCAAAAACGAAAAAAAAGCCCCAAAAGCTAGGGTTCCGCTTCTTACTTTCTTCTCGCTGCCATCATCAGAAAATCCATGAGACTTCAGTCTTAGAGCTCGGTAGCAGGAATTTGTTCGAGTGATCAAGTCCTTTTATGGGTCGACCAAGTACTCATTTGGCAGAGCCTTGCATCGTCTTCACTAAGTTTCAATATTTGTTTCACTTGTTTTTTAAATCGGGGTTTGAAAAATCGGTGGCGACTTAGGAAATGTTAAAATCATTTAGGTTAGAGAAAGGTTGTGCCACATGTAGGGTTCGTATTGATTGGAGTACGTGGGTCGTTCGTTGGGTTGAAAACAACCTAAAGAAGAAGTTGGAGAGAACCGACTAGGGAAAAACACTTTTTGTTTTTACCATGGCCCCACCTGTAAGGCTGCAACTAATATCACTATTCCTCTCTCTTCTTCCTCTCCATAATAGATCTTATCAATCCTTTTCTATTTTCATTCCCAATTCTGCCATGCGAAGCTTCGATACAATCGTTTCTTTCAAAACTAATTTTCAGTTGTCTTTACCTCCAAATCTGGTAAGTAAACCCTAAGAAACAAGAAGTAATGCTTTTGAAATAACTGGGGTTTATACTTCGCCTTCTTGACCATTATAAATTGCAATTTACAAATCAAGAATCCAAATATTTTTAGAAGCCATCATACTTAGAATTCAAATCAATCTCATTTCAGCCAAATCCAACAATCTGAGGAAGCCAAATATCTTATTGTTGCTATAAATATTGTTTCCTTTTTTATTATTGTTATTGTAGTTTAGCCATCTGGATTCCAAATGTTGCCAAATGTTAGAAAAATGGTGACATTGGACTGCAAATCTAACAACATTTCCTGCATTTTATATTATTACAGCAACAACTTCAACTGGGTTCCACTTTTCCATGACTGCCTTGATCGATTTGGTCTCAAATGCCACCGGCTACTCAACAAAGAAACATGTTTCATTATGGGAACTTGTTTGGTTCTTAATCGTCGCTAATACTTTCAATCACCGGGATGAACTTGAGTCTCATGTTGAATTCAGTTGGATTTTATCAGGTAAACAACCACAAAAACCAATTCAATTAATTATGATCTTCAATTCTTCATCATTAAGATTTAAAAGGTCAAATAAATAATCCTAATGGTTAATGAATCATTATGATATAGATTTCAAAGCTAAGTATGATTCCAAATACATTTACATACAATCTGCTGTTGTTCCCAGCATTCTTAAATCTAAGGAGGTGATGATCTCTGACAGAAAAACAGCTACAAGTTGCAGAGAGCGTAGCCCATTGAAAAGGTTAGCTAAAGGAAAAGAAAGAAAATGGTGGGCCCCACAAGGAGAGAAGGGTGGTTGGATGAACTCATTAAAATTTTGGGTTAAATTTCTCTCTCCAAGTGAAAACCGACATTTCCCTTTTACAAGTAAAATCTTCTTTGTTTTATGTTCTTTCAAGGGCCCATATTGTCTGATTAATTACAACCGTCCATGTGTCCCCAACCTTTTTAAACACCTATAAAAATTTAACCTTTCCTAAGCGTCCGCCGAAAAATCTAACTCTTTTTCCATTAAAAGTTTCACTTGTTTTTTAAATCAGGGTTTGAAAATTTAACTCTTTTTCCTTTAAAAATTGTTTCTTGCATAATCTCATCGTTTCTCTGTTCGTCACGCTGCTAGTTTCCATCCTTGCATATTCACAAGGTAATTGAATACAATGAAATGGTTTTTTGTTCTAAATTAATTCCAAATTTGGTATTCAGATAGTGTTATCTTGGTTTGTATTGGTTTCTGCAGGCTTACAAATTTCTTTTGTCTTTATGGCTTTTGTTACTCTACAATTTTTATAGATTGTCATTGTACTTGTCTGTCATTGGGTTATTGTGTTTGTAACTTAAATGATCTTGTGGATTTCTTATTTAAGTATTTCTTCATTTCTTGTTGAATTTTTTTCTATTGTTATACTTGGGTGAGGCTTGAATTGGCCAAATTGTAGTAAAAAAAAAAATTGTTGCAGGATTTGGGGAATATATAAATTATAAAGTACTGTGAAAAAAATTTGTGGCATGGGATCAAACCGTCCGGACGGCCTGATCAGTCGGACCGATCAGGCCGCCGACCGGAGACGTGGCCGGTTTAAGTCTCGAGTCGGTTACAAAAACCATGGATTTTACTTTTTCCCCTAGTAACACGCTAAGTTATAAATTGTGGCCACTTTATGAATAAAAATGGCGGCATAACGGATGCACCCATGCTCCCGTTAGCTTTACCCTTAAATTATATATTTGGAGCACTAAAACTTAGGATTTGTTTTTTTATATACATTATCATTATATGATTTTTATTATTATCATCTCTGTGATCTTTGGCCTCCCAAGTCTGGTGATGAGAACAAAAGGGATGTGATGTAGCTATTGAAAACTACCATTTGTTTTCATTTTTTTTCTAACGACAGATGCAAAACTGCCCTTTTAACAAAAGCAAAATCCATGAATAATAAATCATTTAAAATCAAATATTTCAAACATAGAACAAATGTCAAATTTGGAAATATAAGCTTTATATTACATACAAAACTTTAGGAAAATTAAAAAAAAAAAAGTCAAATAGAGGCCAATAACTTGGCCAAAAAAAAATTAAAGGCCAATAATAGGTTAACAAGACATTAGAAATAACATCACATGCTAACGGTAACTTATTATCATAAATAAGTAGATTTTACCTTATCATATAATACTAACTCGAAATATTTGTACAAATACTTTTATTTAATTACACACTCATTCGGCAAAAATTTTAATTCTATACATTAATATAATCTTTTTGTTATAATAAGTAATGACATCAATACATAACCCCTGTAGACCTTATATTGACCCCTAATATTTAAAGATTTCTCTTCATGTGATCATCAAACTTTTATCCCATTGTAATGTGATCATAAAGAAGAAAAATTATGATGAGACGTATTATTTTAAATGATTCTCCTGGCACAACTGCCTTTTCATCCAATACCCATGTTCGAAGCCATTAAAAGATGTACAAAGATGAATATATAGGACAATATTATAACACATAACAAATGCAATAATTTGCACTTAAAAATGCACACTTTAGATTAGATTGGGAGTAAAACCCATAAAGAGAAAAATTATCTCAAGGGAGTTTTAAGGCGGGTCAAAAGCGGGTTAAGGCGCTGATTCTAGTCACGTCGATCAAGATCTGATTCGTTCACCTATATAAAGGCTTCCTGTCTTAACTTTTTTTCTTTTAGCCATTTTTCACCTTCCAGTCACCGCCGACCACCGCCAACCATTGCCGGAAAATCCAAAACAGTCCCAAAATACACCAAAATTCTCCTATTTCCTTCCTTAACTTAGATTTAACCCTCAAATCCTCAAAAATATATCCAAATCCTCTAGATCTCCACTATCCGAAACCTCTTCAAACCCCTAAGCCACCAGAAAGCACTTCCTCTTTCTAAACATACAATTTCCTCCGACAAATCTATGTTTTTACTAAACCGAGCTTACCAAAACTATGTCCTAAAACCTTCCATCTTAACGAACCCGAAATCTCCACTTAAAAATCGAGCCTCTCTGTTGTGGTGCTTATTGATAATTAAATATATTAGCATTACAGGAATGAATGAATCATAAAATAAAATAAAATAATATATGATATAACAAAGCAAAATACAAGTGAAAAAACAGCTAAACAAGAAAAGATAGATTACAACACACCTGGAGAGGGCCAGTTGTGTTGTGAGAGGGAATGAGAGTTGATGCCTTTTTATAGGGAGCAGCTGCCTGTGATTTTTTTTTTTTCACACTTACCTACTACTACAACTGAAACATTCTAACACAAAGAAATTGACTATGGTAATAAATGTAAGGGCAATGTGTCTTAACCAATGATGAAATTCTATCCTGAGCTTTATTATCAGGGCCGGAGGAAGGGAGGAGCAGGTAGAGGCCATCGCCACCCCTCCCCCCCCCCCCCCCCCCACCCACCAAACCTCCTGAAAAATCTAACTTAAATACGTTATACTCTTTTGCTAAAATTTTGCTTTAGCCCCGAAAGTTAATACGTTATACTCTTTTGCTAAAATTTTGCTTTAGCCCCGAAAGTTGTAAATTTTGAACCCTCCACTTTTACATAATTATTTTCTATATAGTAAAGTTTATATTCTTATGAATATTAATCTATGTTTTCACTTATAATTTAGTTTTTGAAATAAGTGATTAAATTATTAAATTTTATTGACTCTTTAAATTATGGTTGACATGATATTATTATTTATATATGAAATGATGAGTAAAAAAAGAACGTATAATACTATATGAAATTTTGTCAAAAATAATACTATATGAAATCTTTTTGATAAGAAATAAGTGCAGCATGCCCCCCAAGCCAACAATCCCAACTTCGCCCTTGTTTATTATGTGTGTACAATTCAATCAATAATAGAGATTAACTTGATAAACTTTATTTATAAAAATATCAATTTTTTTAATAATCAGTATAACATTTTTAGTAAGTATATACTAAATTTAGTAATATGTCATTATAAATTACTTCGATAGCTAACTTTTTAATCAATAATGGTGTTTTTACATCAACCAATAATGGTGTTTATCAAGTTCATTATATCTTCTGGCAAAAGAGTTATAAAGTCATCATAATAGTTATACATTTAAGAACAATAATGGAGATTATCTATACTATATATAAAAGCACGAATAAAGGGGAAACTTTATGTTTTCTGATTGTACCATTTTTTTCAAATATATTTCTAAATTATCATTATTAAAAATATTTTAATTATTTCATTATTAAATTAATGGAAATTTAGATTGTCCTCATTAATTAGGATCCAACATGGCCAATAGAAATGCTCCACATCATCTTTAGCATCTGAATTTTCGTCCAAAACATTCTCCAAGTCGGTTTAGGATAAGATCGATCTTGTCCCAGAAATTTCAATGGCAAAATCATCCTGAAACGGAAAAATTAGGTCTCGAGGTAAACATAATAGTTGTAGATCTTGGAATCCTCTTTCGAACAATAGCTCATTTGCATTTTTGTGAGCTCTACATCAAAAGTTATGAATTTTCTTCCAAAACTGCTCTTGTGCAGTCGTCCTTTTGAATAGGATTTAACAATATTGCATCAGAGCTGAATCATTACTGGATCATAATTATAGATTGGAGAATGACTCCTTCTTTGAGCTTCCATATTAACGAATTGGCCTTAAGAATATCAGATATAGGCCTTGTTTAGTGCACCGGTTCACCACCGTTTGTGCCGATGCACTGGTCAAACGGAGCCTTAAGTGTAATTTCCATTTTAGTCGCTGCTCAAATAATCTCATTTGTACAGTACCTACTTTGATCTGTACAATGTAATCTCATTTGTACAGTACCTAAATAGTGTTAATCGCACCGTTCTACTAAACGCACTGTTAGCCTTCAAGACATCTGACTTGGCAATTTGCGCTTCATGGACTCAAACGGGGCCTAATGGGCCTACTAGACCGAAATGAAACAAAATCAATAGTTTCTCCAAATTGATCCAAAATGCCTCTAAATCTTCATCTTTCTAAAACATAGCTCCAAATGGGTCTAAAATAACAAATATGAGAAATATAGAGGTAAAATAACACATACGACTAACAAAATAAAGCAAAATCGCATAGAAAATATAGAACAAATTAGGTCTTATCAATGTTTCATTTTCTTATCAATTTAGAAATATACTATATCTATCTATATCTATCTATAATATATATAAAAGTATATAATGGTAAACTTTATGTTTTCCAATTGTACCATTTTTTTTCAAATGTATTTCCAAATTGTCATTATTAAAAAATATTTTAATTATGCGACTATTAAAATATAATTTTGTGTATTTTTTAAATATATTTCTAAATTGCCATTATTTTAAAATAATTTTTACAACATATAATTTTATTTATAAAATTTCAATTTCTACCATACCATCTAGATTTTGCCATTATTAAAATATTTTATTTAGAAAAACTCAATTTTTATTTTATTTCGAAAAATTAAATTTACAGTACCATCCTAGATTTCTTCAGCAATCTTGCGAAAGAGGGTTCCACGGTCTTGCTTCCTTCTAATGCATTTGATTTTATACCAATGATCGATCGTCAGCGACACACAAAATAATCCCCACAAAATCTAACTAGGTAGTTAGGGTAAGCAAGGGTCGAACCCACAGAGAAGGATGAAACGAATATTGAAAACAAAACACTTGGAAACACTTAAGAAAATTGGGGATTAGATATCACAATTAAAAAGCAATTAAATAAAAGTAAAGGAAAGCTAAATTAAACTAAACTAAAGTAAAATACTACTCCCTCTGTCTCATAATATAAGTCCATTTTAACCGTATCACAAAGTTTAAGAAAAGTAGTTACAACTCTAACTTCTATAAACTTTTATCTTCTCTTTCCAATTTTGTCCCTCTTCTCTCTCCCCCTACTAAGTCTCTCTCCTCCCACTTACTCCCTCATAGTCAATAGATAAACTAAATTTCTACTACCACTAACAAGGGTAATTTAGATAACTTAGGTAAAAGTTGCATTGGGTTTTAAAAAGGGGCTTTTATTTTGGGACAAATAAAGTTTCTAGAAGGGGACTTATAATATGGGACAAAGGGAGTAATTAAGAAAACAATTAACTAAAGAACATACCTTCCTTCCATTGGTAGAAATTAATCAATAGGAGATATGGATCATTGATATGAAAGATAAATTTAGTACAACCAAATTATTGAACTAGGCAAGAATCTATTTTACGCCACTGTATAAATAGAGGTAAAATATCAAACAAGATCCATTCAATAACCTCAATTGAATAATTGATCTAGGTTTCCCTAACATGCTAATTAGTTAATCTCACTCCGCCAGCAAAAAAGAATAACCCTATTATTCAAGCTTCCGTACTATCACGCCTCATAAACAAGAATAAAGCATTAAGTTCAATTTTAGATCTCATATGTTTAATAAATTAAAATCAAACTTACTTCAAACCAAACTATCACGCCTCGGTTTTCCATAAGACTTATTAATTCCATCAATTCCTTTTTCAGGGGCAATCAATTTGTATCAATTATAAGGCATATACCAACAAAGGATCAACCAAATAAAAACCATAGATTATTCCTCTTATTGACAATAGTGTACATCTAAAGCAATAAAATTCATAATCATAATCATTATAACAGGAATTAATATGCTATTCAAAAGAGAAAATCATATCAAATTATAAGTGTTGAATCTCCCCATATCAATTGATTAAAATCTCCAAAGGATAGAAAGTATTTAGAGAACTAGCCTCTCATGATTTGAAGAGAATCCATGAGAGAATAGAAAAGAAGAAAAACCTATAGAAATTCCCCTCCCTTGGGCGGCTGTCCAAGGGGAAGAAGAGAAAAAAAAACCCTAGAGAGAATCTAATGTATATTGTGTAAAACCTAATTGTCTAATGTTGTAGCTAGGGTTAACAACCAAAGGTGGCTATTTATAGGAGACTCCTAGGGTTAGAATTTGAGTTATAACCGACCTAGGACTCTTAAGGGCGTGCTGGGCTGATTACTTGGTCATCAAGTGAAATCCAACAGCTTTAATGGGCTGAAAATAGAGGAAACCCGAAGTGTGGCCCAAGACAGCAACAATCCGTTAACTTCAGGGGCATTTTTGACCATCTTAACGGCAAAACTGGACTTCAAAGTCTTCTGTAAAGTTGTATATCTTGGAGTTAACTTCCAACGCATCTTGAATCATCGAATTTGGATCTCTTTGGAGAAAGTTATGATTTTTCTCCCAAAGTGTCGCTGAAATCGGAATCAATTGGAGAAGTTTCAAGAGGAAGACACCAACTTGTGCTGGATTTGGCAGACCCGACTGTCCCTGGGCGCCCAGATGAAATGCCTAGCTGCCCAGGTTAACAACCTAGTCGCCCAAGTCATTTGGAGAGCTCGTCAGCAAGTTGCATCTTTCTTCACTTGACTTATGTTCTTGATCTTCAATCATCTTGGAAACTTGTAGCATTGATCTTCATGGCTTCTTCAAGCATAAATGAGCTTCTAAGAGTCTTCAATCACGAACATAAAATCTCCAAAATCTTCATGAAAATTCCACTTGAATCATTATGTCAAAATTCCATCAAAATAGCTCCAAAAAGTAGGAAAAATAGTACTTTTCCACTTTTCTTGTCTTCAAGACCTTGTTCAGGGCGATTTGCTCAACAATGACGATCTGCTTGGACCATGGTCTTGAGCCTCTGAGACCTTGAGTTCGTCGACCTGCATAGGATAGAACACCTCGGGGTGCGGGGATGGAATCCCGCGTTAGCACTCCGACGGTCAAGTCAGGGTCGAATCCTCAAAAGGGGTTGAGAGGATTTTAGAGTTCAAAGTCTAGAATTTTCAATATATCCGTAATAAATGAGAGGTTACTCTTTATATAGATGCCATGGCGTGTGCTGACGGATGGTACGGACGTTGTACGGATGTTGTTATTGGCCCCGGGTCGGATCCGGGTTGTGGACCTGTTCTGCTGAGTGCTGTCAGGCCTGACGTTCGTCTAGGCAAGTGTAGTATGGAGGGTACTAACAATTGCCCCCAGGCGTGAGGGGGGTCATACAGTGGCCGCCTGAACGGCTAAGATATGTGAAGCTGAGAGATGGGCTGGTATTCTGACGATCGAGATCATTACGGATGTCGTTGAAGTTCTTTGTCAGGCCGCCTGACGGCTGTCAGGTGTTGATCGTCTGACTTAACTTTCCAACTGGTTATTGCTCTGGTCTTCCGGTTTTGTTTGTTTGTTGTTGATTTTTTTTTTTTGAAATTCAAATTTCGAATTTTGGTGGGCTGATGGTTGCGTTTATTGGCGGACCAATCGAGTTTCGCCGCGTGTCCCCGGCGGGTTCGGGACGGTTACTGTCCGTTGGCCTCCCCTTCTTGTGCGTTTCCTTGTTATAAATAGGGTGAGAATCCCTTGTCTCTGCCATTTCCTCACTATTTCCTGATTATTCTCTCACGTTCGTCTGCTCTTTGTTTTCCCAGCTACTGTTCCCTTTTTCTCGCTCATTCGATCTTTCCTCCTAGTCTTGGTGTAAGAAGTGGTAAGTTTCTTAACTGCCTTTCTTTGAAGTGCTTTATCTTGATATACCACTTTATCTGTCGTTCGTCCTTTTATTCTGTCCCTTTTTGTAGGAATCCGGTCTTACTTGGTTCAGATTGCTCCTCTTGCACGCGTCGACTTCCTTGCTACGAGCGAGACGGCTAATCTCGGGGGTCCCGCCCATCCGATCGACCTTTCGGATACCAACTCTTCCAGTGATTCTGGGTTAACCGAGACAACCGACAACGAAGAGATTCCTTCCTTAGTCTTGTCTTCTGAGTTTGGTGAGTTAACTAGGCGTTTTGGTTTTTTGGATTAAGTGTTTTGATTTTAGGTTTAAGAGTTCCTTCTGTGAGTATGTCTGAGTCCGAGGAGGTGTCGATATCACTGTCGTCTGAGGGGACGGCCATGAATGACAGCTCGGGTGGTTCTGCTAGGGCCGAGTCCGAATCGGGCAGTACAGAGAGCGGGGGCCCTGTGCCTAGACGTCAGGATTTATTACTCGCTGAGGTTAGGTCTGCTTTGCCCTTAGCCGAGCCTGTCCAAGCGCTACCTGCGGAGGAGTTTATTGACTTTTGGGAGATGGCTACGAACGTCATACCGACACCGACAGTTGAGATCGCTCCTGGAGTCATGGTACGGGTGCCTGAAGCCCCTGGGATGGAGCAAACGTCACTGGTGGATCAGGTGAGCCGATCGCAACAGCTGGGTCAAGTGAAGAGAGGTCCTCCTCTGACAGTCTGGCCAGTTCTGCTAATGTGGTCGAGGAAGATAGATTTGTTAGGCATAATGCCGAAGCGGCGAGGCATTTTTCGATTCCCGCTGAAACTTCGTCTATGTACATACGCGGTCCGATCACCCCTGGTGCCCAACTTTCCCGGAGGGCTGCCTTGGCAGCGGCTTGTAGGTTCGGCTTGGGGCCTGAATCTGGCTTTAGATTCTTCTACCCTCGAGAGGAGGACCGGATCTTCCACATTCGTCGGAACTCCAGGCAAGTCTTTTTGTATAGGGCTATGTTCGAGGCTGGCTTTAGGTTGCCTGGCCATCCGTTTTATTGGGAAGTGTTGAAGTCGTACGGTCTTGGCGCATCGCAGGTAATGCCGAACGGGTGGTTGCTGATCGTTGGGTATGTTACTATCTGCATATATTTGGGCTGGGAGCCGAGCGTCAATCTCTTCCATCACTGTTTCACTCTGTCTCACTTTCAGGGGTGGTACAGTTTCAACAGACGTCATTCGGGAAGGGGTTCCTTCATTCCCGGGCCGTCCAGCTGGAGGGACTGGAAAAAACAGTTTTTTAGCGTTCAGCGTCCTGCTGGTCAAAACTGGCCCATATTGATGAGGTGGCGGAAAGTGAGCAGCCAAGTGATTAATGCTCAGGCGTTCATCCTATCCCCCGAAGAGGAGATGCAGATGGAGTATTTCGACCGTCATCGTCATGATTGGAAGGAAGTTGTTTTGGCGTCCCGTCTGGTGCACGCTGGTTTGTGTCCTCATCCGTGTCCTGCTCGTTCGTTACGCCCGGCGGACGTCGCTTTGGAGCTGTGTTCACCTTTGCCGGCAGCTGATGGAAGGTAGAATGGTTCATTATTGTGAACGTCAGGGGTGGTCCTCTGACGTACATTCCTTCCCCTAACCCGAATAGGCCCTTCGAGGTAGTTGAGTACGACCCTTGTGTTTGGGCTGGTACTGAATGGACGGATGGAGTAGCTCTCTCGACGCGTCTACCCGCCAGTCGTCGCGGTGCAGGTAAAGACATGATGACATTACGAGCTCTTGAAATGGCTCGTGTTCGGCATCAAGGCGATCGCTCCTCCTCAACCTCAGACTCGCCCGATGGTGTCTAACTAGTTTCATTGACCACATTTTGGGGTTGGCGCTCCTTGCTGAGCGTAGCTGACGAACGCCCCTTTTGTGTGTAGGTCCCTGCATTTCCTCACAAGCCATGAATCCACAAAAGCTAGCCGAGGCTCAACGTAGAGCGGCGGAAACTCGTCAAAAGCAGATCCAAGCTGGTGGGTCTCCTATTCGTCAGGCTGGAGCCACCTACAGGTCTGCTGCCCCTCCGAGCAGCCCTATTCCCCAACCCCGGGTCATTCCCCGAGTGCCTTCGACGATCGTTGTTCCTGAAGGTTCACGGGTGGGTCAGCCCTCCGCCCCGGCAGGCGCTCCTTCGCTGTTTTCGTCGGGCATCTTCTCTGAGGGCGGGTTCGGCGACTGGGTGCACAGGGACCAAGATGCCACCCCGAATTCGCTGCTCGACCTTTTGGCTAATTTCTTTTGTCACGGTATGTCGTTCGGCAGCCCTTCTGACTACGAGGCCGTGAGAGGTCTGGGCGGTATGGAGCGTTCTGTTTTCGCCCTCGCTACTGCCATGCAGGTATCTGTCTGCCCATCTTCGTTCGTTCGTTAGACTGTTAATGCCACCTGTATTCTGTGTGATCATTTCCACATCTTTTCTCTTTCCTCAGAACCTCTTCGCTGCCCGGGTGAACTTTGCCGAGCATGAGGAAAGCTTCCGTTCTGTGGCCCCCAGTTTGGCTCGTCTGATCGACGAACGAATGTCGGCACAGAACGTCAATCAAGCACAGGCCCTGGCTCGGGAGAGAGACAACGCCTTGCAGGAGGTCCACGAGCTGGGGGACAAGCTTAAGGAGCTGAAGGTGAAGTACAAAGAGACGGACAGGACGCTCCGTCGCGAGCGGGACGACCATCGCTCCGATCTCCAGCGCCAGGAAGCTGAGGAGAAAAAACTCAAGGTACTTATCCTGTCCCTCGGTTTCGTCGTTGTCAGCTTGAATTGGGCTTTGACGGACGTTTCCGCTTTGTCTCAGATCAAGATAGCCGAGCTGGAACATGAGAATGCCGGGTGCTACGCGCAGATAGTCTATGAGAAGGAAAAGTCGAGGGACTCTGCGCTCCACATGGTCCACAAGTATAAAGGCTTTTTCGACTTCGCGGGCATTCCGTTCGACTCTGCGGGTGACGTCTGCTTGGACGTTCGACCTCACTTATGATTTATACAGGGCACCAGTCTAGGCGCTCAGCCGTCTGCGGGTGATGTCTGCTTGGACGTTCGACCTCGCTTATGATTTATACGGGGCACCAGTCTAGGCGCTCAGCCGT
>AWWV01007745.1:0-28248 GCA_001974805.1 Corchorus capsularis
CGTGTCCTTTCCGAGCGCATGTCCGGGAGGGATGCGGATTGCCATGCCCGTGGGAGCAAAAGGAGAAAAGAGAAGTAGTTTTTGTTCTGATTTTATCATGCCGTTTGTGGCATTTCCCCCTTTGAACAATTTGAATGTAAATATTCTTTATTTTTCGTGTGTGACATTCGACCCACGGGTCATTTGGACAATTTGTTTTTCTTGAATTCCCAACATTTGATTAGCCTAATAGTAATTTGCGTTTTACGGTGGCCCAGTGGGCTGGTCGTCTAATTCGCCTTCGTTAATAGTGTTTCTTTGTGGTCTGCGAAAGCGCCTATTCGGACCTAGGACACAACTTTCGAGTTGCACGGAGACTCCCGCGGGTGACGTCTGCTTGGACGTTTAACCTCGTTTAAGAATATACGAGGGCACCAGTCTAGGCGCTCAGCCGTCTGCGGGTGACGTCTGCTAGGACATTCGACCTCGCTTATGATTTATACGGGGGCACCAGTCTAGGCGCTCAGCCGTCTGCGGGTGACGTCTGCTTGGACGTTCGACCTCGCTTATGATTTATATGAGAATTTGCTTGGAAAGAGCTCTGTAGCTAATAAGGGATTCTCATTTACGATCTCGCTCGAATGAACATCATACAGGGATAAAATACAGCCATTGATAGTATTTTCTTCAAGTGAATCGCGTTCCACGTTCGGGGAACATGTCGGCCGTCAAGATCTCTCAGTTTGTATGCTCCTCGGCCTATCACCCGTTCGACTTTGTACGGTCCCTCCCAGTTTGGGGAAAGCTTCTTTCGTTCGGACGCAGGCACGCTGGCTTCGCAGTTCCGGAGGACTAGGTCTCCTGTTTGGAACTGTCTCTGACGAACCCTTTTGTTGTAGTATCTGCTTACTTGCATCGACCTGTTCGCCTGACGGAGTTGGGCCGTCAACCTCGTCTCTTCGAGCAAGTTTAAATTTGTGCGTAGCTCGTCCTCGTTGCTCTGTGGGGAGAAATGTGATGTTCTGAAGGTGTGTATGCATGCTTCCGCTGGAATCACTGCTTCTGTCCCGAATGCTAGGTTGAAAGGCGTCTCGCCCGTCTCGGTGTAGCTCGTCGTTCGGATTCCCCACAGAACGCCTGGGAGTTCCTCTGGCCATTTCCCTTTTGCTTCTCCAATTTTATTTTAGGGCTGCGAGTATCTTCCCATTCGTCGCCTCCACCTGTCCATTCGTCTGAGGGTGAACGACGGAGCTTGCTACCAAAGCGATCTTATTCTTCCTGCAAAAGGTCTGGATGTGCTTTGCCTGCAACTGGAGGCCGTTGTCCGAAACGATAACGTGTGGCACGCCGAACCTGCATAGTATGTTCTGCCATAGGAACTTTTCTACCTCAAATCTTGTGATGCTGGCTAGGGGTTTAGCTTCCACCCACTTGGTGAAATAATCGCAAGCAACGATCGCGAACTTTCTCTTACCCGATCAAATCTAATCCCCACATAGCGAACGGCCACGGGGCGGCGATAACATTCAACTCTTCTGCCGGCGCCCTCGGGATTTTGGCAAACTTTTGGCACTTGTCGCATCTTCTGACGAAATCCGCTGCGTCGTTCTTCATGGTGGGCCAATAGTATCCTTGCTTTAGTGCTTTTTGGGCGAGCGATCTGCCGCCTGTGTGATTCCCGCAACTTCCTTGATGAATGTCCTTGAGGACTTCTCTTGCTTCCTGCGGAGACAAGCACCTCAGGAGCGGCGTCGTGAACGACTTCTTGTACAGAATATCGTCTATCAGTGTGTACCGGGATGAACGTCGTTGCCATGCCGCCATGGTTTTGTTGTCCGCTGGGGGGCTGGTTCCCCTCAGGTACTGTACTATCTCATCAATCCAGCACGGTTCCGCTCTGCCGATCATCATTGTCTACGCCTGGGCGGGCGTCCGTGGCTTAGCTATGTGCTCCATGAATATTGTGCCCCTGGCTGCTGCCGTGTTCGACGAGGCTAACTTTGACAAAGCATCCGCCCTTGCGTTTAGCGAACGGGGTACTTGCTCTATGCTAACCTTGACGAATTTGGGCCATAAGCTCTGTACCATTTTTTGATAGGCTATCAAGCTTGGTTCTTTGCACTCGAACAATCCCAGGAACTGGTTTGCTATGAGTTAAGAATCTGTGAAAGCCTTGTTCAACCCCCAAACTCTCTGCCATCTCCAACCCGGCGATGAGCGCTTCGTACTCGGCTGCGTTGTTCGAGAGCGGGTATCCGAAGGTCAGGCAGTATTGGAATTCCTGACCGTCTGGAGAAATCAAAAGGACGCCCGCGCCTGCCCCATCCTTAACAGAGGAGCCATCGACGAACAGCTCCCAACAGCCTTCGGGAGGGACAGGCGTGGACGGCCTGCCTGGGCTGGCAGTCGAGTTGTCAGGCGCGTCTTTCTCAGGCTCTGTTTGTTCAGCGTTCGCCGGTCCTTCCCACAGAGCTGACCCGTCAGTGAACGTACACTCGGCTACGAAGTCTGCCAAGGCCTGCGCCTTTATCGTTCGTCGGGGTGATACCCTATGCCGAACTCACTCAGTTCAACGTTCCATTTGAGCAGTCTCCCCGACAGGTCGACTTTCTGCAGGACATCCTTGAGGGGCTGATCCGTCAAGACGACCACCTTATGGGAGTGGAAGTATTGCCTCAGTCGTCTAGAGGCAATTACCAGTGCAAAGGCCAACTTCTCGAGCTTGGAATAGTTTACTTCCCCGCCTTGCAGGATTCTGCTAACGTAGTAGATTGGAGTTTGTCCCTTGTCCGTGTCTTTAACCAACACAGCCGCTACTGTCTCGTTCGACGCTGCCAGGTACATATACAGTGTCTCCCCCTCGTCTGGCCTGCTCAGGAGGGGAGGGGAGCTAAGGTAGCTCTTTAGCAGCTCGAACGCCTCTTGGCATTCATGCGTCCAGAGGAACCGGGATCTCGTTCTCAATAACTTGAAGAATGGTAAGCACTTTTCGGCTGACTTCGAGATGAACCTGTTTAGCGCGGCAACTCGTCCCGTCAGGCTCTGTATCTCCTTGATTGACTCTGGAGGTCTCATCTCTAATATGGCTCTCACTTTTTCCGGGTTGGCCTCAATTCCTTTGTTGGAGACCATGAAACCCAGGAATTTCCCTGCTTCTACACCGAATGTACACTTGGCGGGGTTCAGCTTCATATGGTACGTTTTCAGGTGGTGAAAGCACTCTGCTAAGTGTTGCAGGTGATCTTCCATCTTCGCACTTTTTATGAGCATGTCGTTGACGTATACTTCCATCGATTTCCCGATCATCTCTCTAAAGACTTTGTTCACCAGCCTTTGATATGTTGCCCATGCGTTTTTCAGACCGAAGGGCATGACATTGTAGCAATAAAGTCCGTCTTCGGTGATGAAGGACGTCTTCTCCGAATCCTTTGGGTCCATGGGAATCTGGTTATACCCAGAGAAGGCGTCCATGAAGCTAAGGAATTTGTTGCCCGATGAGGCATCAACCAGCCGATCGATCGAGGGTAGGGGAAAGCTGTCATTCGGGCACGCCTTGTTGAGATTGGTGAAGTCAACGCACATTCTCCATTTCCCGTTCGACTTCTTCACCATGACGACATTCGATACCCACTCTGGGTACTGAACTTCCCTGATGAAATCTGCTTTTAGTAGCTTGTCTACCTCCTCTCTGACGGCTGCGATTTTCTCCTCTGAAAACATCCTCTTCTTCTGCTTTACCGGCTTGAAAGTGGGGTCGACGTTCAGCCTGTGGCTTGCTATATGAGGGTCGATCTCGGGCATTTCGGCCGCAGTCCATGCGAATACATCTGCGTTATCTTGCAGGAACTCTATGAGGTCAAGCTGTTCGTCTGGTCCTAGGATGGAACTTATTTGGGTCGTCCCATCCGGGATATCCTTTCGAAGCGCCATCTTCAGGGGTTTGTCGACGGGTTCGGGCTTGGCTGTCCTGACGTTGTCCCTGTCGCTCAATGTGTTCACTATCGAGCCATTCTTCTCGGTCCCTGAGGTCTCCCCTTTCTCATGTACCGAGGGCAGTCCGGATGACTGCTCGGGAGTGAGAAGCGCCAGAGTGCAGACCTCCATGTCCGTCACGCCCGATGATCGTACATATCCCGTCGGCTGTCTTCCTGACATGGCCTCTCGGAGCTGGTTGTTTGTTCTTTCTCTGGTGGGCAGTCGGAGGGATGTTACGTGGCATCTCGTTGCCATCGACATGTCTGAACGCATATATCCTATCCCGGACGGTGTGGGGAACTTCACAGTCAAACAATATACGGCGTCGACCATCTTAGTTTTCTTCATCAGTGGTCGGCCAATCAGGCCGTTGTAGCTGGACGGTAGGTCGACAACGACGAACGTATGCATGAAATTTAAGATGTGTTCCCCGTCACCGATGCATACTGACTAGTATGCTGTCCCTTTTGTGGGGATGGGCGTCAAATTGAAACCGTAGATTGGCTCAGAGGGCTCAAGGTAATCGTCTGATAGACCGTACAACTTATAAGGGTCGTACATAATGATGTCGGCGGCACTTCCACTGTCGATTAAAATCTGGTCGGTAGTGAAGTTGTTAACCATTGCAGTCACGACGATCGGGTCATTCCCCTCGTTGGTCTCGATATCTTCGTTGCTGTCGAACGTGATTGTCCACTTTGGTTTCACATCCGTTGGAGCGGGCGCTTGCAGACCTAGGGACATCACTTCCCTCATGTGGGCCTTCATCTTGTTGTTGGACGACGCCCAGTGCTCGGTTGCGCCGATGATCGTGAGGACATGGCCCTTTGGGATTGGCCGCTTCTGCGGGTCCTTTGGGTACTCAATCTGGTCATGTATTGTCTTGGCCGGCTGGTCGATTTTTGCGTCCTGTCTGGGCTGTGGAACGTCACTCCTGACGTAGCTCTTGAGGTTGCCCTGACGGATGAGACCCTCCAACATGTCCTTGAGGTGCGAGCACTCTTTTGTGCTGTGCTCGTGGCTCTGGTGGAAATCGCATCTCTTTCCCGACTGCTTTTGTCTTTGAGACGAACCCTTCGGGAAGGGCCATTTCACTTTTTCGGCGTCCCTGCTCTGGGATACCGCGTGCAAGATCGCAGTTCTAGTGTCCGTCAGGGGGGTGTAGTTGTTATACTTCGAGAATCTGCTACGATCATCGTAACGGGGCTTCGTTCCTCGTCTGTCACGATTTCTTTGCGGGGAGCGGTTCCCTCGAGGGGGCTGCAACGAGTGTCGGTTCGCTCGAGTTCCTTCCCCGATAGTCGTTTCTGGGCGATGGCCGCCTGCGTAGGCCATACAGATGTCGGTCTCATCGTAGACGTCCGCCCTGTCGTAGCAATCTTTCAGTGTCTGTGGAGGCCTTTCACCGAGTGAGTATCTGAGCTGGACATGGGCGAGGCCGTCGAAGAAGATCTCTATCGCGTCCTTGTCACTGAGGTCGTCGACCTGGATGTGTGCCTCGCTGAATCTCCAACTGTAAGCTGAGAGGCGTTCGCCGGGCTGCTGTTTGACTGTCCTCAGATACCTCGCGGTTTTCCCTTTCTGGACTCTGCTATTGAACCCAGCCTCGAACTGTATCGCTAACTGTTCGAAGTTCGAGATGGAGTCTTCCTCGATCTGGTAAAACCACCTCTGAGCCGCTCCTTCGAGGGTGATCGGGAACATTCTGCACATCATGGCGTCTGTTGCGCGTTGGACGGACATTACTTCTTTGAAATGGTTAATGTGCTGTTTCGGGTCTCCCGTCCCGTCGTACATGGTTTTCGATGGTTTGATCGACGTGAGGATTTCCACTTGCCTAATCACCAGCGAGAATGGCGAAGATTCCTTCGGGATGGCTTCCAATGGGATAACCTTTTCGTCCCTCTTTCCCTTCGTCAGTTGTTCGACCATGCTGCGAAGTTCTGCTATTTGAGCGTCGCGCGGGTCTGGGGTCGCGTTCCCTAACTTCCTTTTTTCTTTGCTACTGGGCTGGGAAGAGTGTGTCCTCGGCCTCACCGGCCTCTCCGAACCGTGGTCGCCATCATCTCCCCTTCTAGTCTTAGCCTTTACTCTTCTCTCCTAGAGATCGCCGGGAGGTGTCCTACTTTCGTCTACCTTTTCTCGTGACTTGGCGATCTCGATCACCGAGTGGAGTCTCCCTGGATTCTCCTTCGTCCGGACGTTAGTCCGCCCGTGTTTAGCGGGACGGTCATCACCATTGTTCATTTGGGACGTTTCGTTCAGTAACCTTTCGAGCTGGGCGGCTCTTTCGTTTGCCATCCTCTGCGCTTCCAGCGCCTTCTTCGTTTTCTCAGCGAGGGCCCTTTCCCGTTCCGTTAGGCTGGCGGCATTCTGCTCCGCATTCCTTACCTCTACTTGCAGTTGTAGAATCCGGGAGTCGCGCTCGTCCGCTGCGGGGTTCACGCGGGGGGTTGCCTCCTTTCTCCGGGCTCCTGCCCCCCACGTGTCCTGTCCGGCGACGACGTTCCATCCTCCTCCAATCTCTCGAACGTTCCCACTTGATCGTTCGTGCGCTCGTGTTCACTATTCGAATTCATGGGGAGAGAAATGAACGTCCCCGTTGTCGGGTCGAACCAGAATAACAACTCGCACGCGCGGGCTGAGAGCGTTGGTCGCGGGCTCGGGGACTCGTTCAAGCCGCCGATGGGATGTTGGCGGCTCACAGGTGGGCGTTTGTCCTTGCCCCCCAGGTCGAGGGTCTGATCGTTTGACACGGTTTTTGCCTGCCGGACTTCCGCTGTCCCGAGATAAGGGTCTGGGCCGCTAAGCTCCCCTGGTGGGTCGGTACAGCTCTTTCCTTTACAGGATGATTGTGTCGGTGGAGGGGAGCCGTTCGGCTCTGCTTCTGTTGGGATCGTCATGGTCCCTGTCAGCTGGTGAGAACTAGCTTCGTGCTTAGATTCCCACAGACGGCGCCAAATTGTTGAGGGCGATTTGCTCAACAATGACGATCTGCTTGGACCATGGTCTTGAGCCTCTGAGACCTTGAGTTCGTCGACCTGCAAAGGATAGAACACCTCGGGGGGCGGGGATGGAATCCCGCGTTAGCACTCCGACGGTCAAGTCAGGGTCGAATCCTCAAAAGGGGTTGAGAGGATTTTAGAGTTCAAAGTCTAGAGTTTTCAATATATCCGTAATAAATGAGAGGTTACTCTTTATATAGATGCCATGGCGTGTGCTCACGGATGGTACGGACGTTGTACGGATGTTGTTATTGGCCCCGGGTCGGATCCAGGTTGTGGACCTGTTCCGCTGAGTGCTGTCAGGCCTGACGTTCGTCTAGGCAAGTGTAGTACGGAGGGTACTAACAGACCTAAAATCACAAATATTAAGACATTGAGACATAATCAACCAAAATTAAGCACAAAATCCCCTAAAAACATAGGAAAATGACCATAAAAACATGTCACATTTTGGTCTGATCAACCAACATGATTACACAGGCTATGACCATCTAGAAGAGTATCCCATGAAATGAGAAAGGGGGGCTTAAGATCGAAATTAGACACTTAATTTTACTATATTAAAAACTCAATGCACAATAGGCTACTAGCTCTTTTCTAAGTTTTGTTTCTTTAATCTTTTTTCAGCTGAACAATATTGATGTAAAAGACTTTTTGAAATAAATCATCGAAAAATTTAGCTATGGTCTCCACTTGAGTTCTTAGCATTTATTTAATTTTTCCTTTTACACAAAGAGAATCTTGTGTATGGCTTTGAGGAATTTTTCCTGCCTCAACTACATGAATAATTGTTCAGGTCATGCTAACTTAAATCAATTACCGATTTACGGATAATAATCTATTCAGAAACGTAAATCGACTTAGAATTGATCAGATCACTGCGTTAAAAGCCCAATTACTCACAAAATAAATAAATTTTGGGATAATTCAGAGTATGTCGGAGTGCATGATGGAAGGAGTAGCGTTTCAAATGCCTAATGAACTAAGAAGGCTATTCGCGACTTTATTAGTGCATTCTGAACTGTCAGATGTGAGGAAACTATGGAATGACTATTACGATGCAATGTTTGAGGATTATAAGAGAATGCATGGAAACTCAGTCTAGACACAAATTGCTTGCACATTGCAGAGCCTTGCCTATTATCTTGAATGCATGTGAAAAAACATCAAGAAGTTTGATTTGTCAGAGATAGATTCTCAAAATTTGCACATCAGGAATTCAACATATAAGGAAACTGCATATGAATTAAGCATTGAAAGTCCATGGGAAGATTTAGAAGCTGCAAATAAGTTAAATGAAGACCAATAGATTACATTCCAAGCTATCTTAGATCGAGTTGAACCAAGAAAGAGTGGAGTTTTTTCTTGTTTGGACGGGCCAGGAGGAATAGGCAAAACATTTCTATATCATGCAATATTAGACAATTTATGGTAATAATCACATATCCTTTAAACATATAATTAATCAAATCAATATCGCATTTTTTATATTGAATATATATATATATATATCTGATTAATATAACTTTAAATATCATCACAGGCATAGTTATTAAACCCGGACCGACCTGGCGGTTCGACTGTTCGACCCGGTGACCCGGGATCTAATCGAGTCCGGTCTAAGAGTTGTGATACGAATCTAGTTGTGTTAGATTTAAATCTATCCTTGAACTCCTCCAAAGATCTACCTGAAACTTCAACTTCTAGACTTGATGTAGTCAACAACCTTAGGAAGCTTTTCCTCTTCGTTCGTTAGTCCAAGATGATCAATTAGACCTGCAATTGACAACCCTAGATCACAAGATTCACAAACAACTAAGCAATCACAACCTAATTGTTTGCTAGGACTCTACAAGATTGAAGAACCTTAAAGTTTGCTCAAACTAGAACATTGAAGCTAAATTCTCAAAAGAACTCTCTTATTGATTGAAAACTTAACTTGTGTTTACAAGAGGGGTTTGGTCCCTTTATATAGGCATAGGGGACAACCCTCTCCTAATCCTAAAGCCTTATAGGCGGTTTTACATAAAAAAAGGACAAGGAAAGATCATAATCCAAGTCCTACTAGGAAAAGTAAATAACAAAGCATAAATAAGCAAGGATTGGACTTAGTCAAACAAGGCCCAAACCTAATGTCTTCTAAACATAACAATAAGCTAATCTAAGATAGAATTAAGGCCCATAATGACCGAATTACACAATGAAATATAATCATCCATCGATTTCAAGCAATGTGATGAGCTTGTAATCGATGGGAATATTCTTGTCCAAATCTTCATCAAAGCTCTTCAATTGCTCTTCAATGGTCTTCAAGTCTTCCAGATGAGTTCGAACATAACAATAAGCTAATCTAAGATAGAATTAAGGCCCATAATGACCAAATTACACAATGAAATATAATCATCCATTGATTTCAAGCAATGTGATGAGCTTGTTATCGATGGGAATATTCTTGCCCAAATCTTCATCAAAGCTCTTCAATTGCTCTTCAATGGTCTTCAAGTCTTCAAGATGAGTTCGAACAAGGCCCATTAGTGCATCCTTGAATCTTTTAGCTCTTGCTCTATTCATCGAACCTAATGGCATCTTTAATAGATCAAATGGCTCTTTGGCATCTCCTTGGTGCTTGAAACATGTGATACGAATCTAGTTGTATATCGGACCAAATCCACCTTAGGGACCCGCCTAAGATCAACTTGAATCACCAAACTTCTAGATGAGTATGTCGACAATCTTCACTTGATAAATCCTCCTTCGTTCGTCGGCCTTAGACCCCCAAGTCGACCTGCACTTGAACACCTAAGATCACAAGATTCACAAACAATTAAGCAATCACAACCTAATTGTTTGCTAAGACTCTACAAGATTGAAGAACAATAAGTTTGCTCAAACTAGAACAATGAAGCTAAGATAATCAATTTTGGAAAATAATCCTCAATTTTATTAATCAACTCAACTTCAACTTTTACAAGAGATGTTGGTGGCCTTATATAGTGATAGGGTCAACCAAAATCCTAAAATAAATCCTAATTTTCGTCCAAATATAAGGGCTAGGGAAAAACTAGTCCAAACCCAACTAGGAAAAGGAAATAAAGACATAATTAAATAAGGATTGGACTCAGTCAACCAAGGCCCAATCCAAATAAGGTCCAAACTTAAAAATAAGCTAATCTAAGATAAAATTAAACCCAAACAAAGATAACTAATGATAATGGGCTCATGCCATGATGTCAATCCGGCCATCTAGAATCAATAGCAAGCAAAGTAATGAACTTGTAATTGATTTGTAATTTCTTGCCCAAATCATCACCAAAGCTCTTCAGTTGAACTTCAATGGCCTTCAAGTCTTCAAGATGAGTTCGAACAAGGCCCATGAGTGCATCCTTGAATCTCTTAGCTCTTGCTCTTGTCATCGGACCTAATGGCATCTTCAAAGGATCAAATGGCATCTTCTTGGTGAATTACGATTCCATCCTCTCCTTTAAGCTTGTCCATGCTTCCTTGCAGCCCTTGATCATCCTTTCCATGCTCTCCATGCTTTTCTTCAAGTCCATAATAAGTCCTTGGCGCATCATTCCTTCCATGATAAGCCTTGGGCGCATCAACATGTTGTGCGATATCACCATCATCTTTAAGCTTGTCCATGCTTCCTTCCATCCCATGCACATCCTCTCCATGATCTCCATTCCTTCCATCCCATGCATCAACATCTTTGTTGAGTTTATCTTTGGCGCATCATCCCCTCTCCCTTGAAAATGATTTGTCCTCAAATCTGCATCACTATCAAACAAAGATAAGTCTGCAACATTAGTAGCACTTACATTACCATATTCACTAGGAAGGTCTAGCTTGTAAGCATTGGTGTTTATCCTTTCCAAAACTTGGAATGGACCATATCCGTGGGGTAGTAGCTTAGACTTCCTCTTCTCAGGGAACCTTTCCTTCCTTAGATGCAACCAAACCCAATCTCCAGGCTCAAAGATAACCTTTTTGCGCCCTTTGTTAGCAATCTTCATGTAGTGTTGTGTTTTCTTTTCAATTTGAACTCTAACCTTCTCATGAAGATCCTTAACATAATCGGCCTTCCTTTTGCCATCCATGTCAACTTGCACACTTAAAGGTAAACTCAACAAATCCAATGGGGTTAAAGGATTAAAACCATACACAATTTTAAAAGGTGAATAACCAGTAGTACTATGTATGCTTCTATTGTATGCAAATTCAACATGAGGCAAACAATCCTTCCAAATTCTTAAGTTCTTCTTAATTAAAGCTCTAAGCAAAGTAGACAAAGTCCTATTAACTACTTCAGTTTGGCCATCGGTTTGAGGATGACAAGTAGTTGAAAATAACAACTTAGTACCTAACTTAGCCCATAAAGTTCTCCAAAAGTGACTTAAGAACTTACATCTCTATCAGAAACAATGGTTCTAGGCATTCCATGCAATCTAACAATCTCTTTAAAGAACAAGTTAGCTACATTAATGGCATCATCAGTTTTAGTACATGCAATAAAGTGTGCCATCTTAGAAAACCTATCAACCACAACAAAAACAGAATCTTTACCTCTCCTAGAACGAGGCAAACCTAACACAAAATCCATGCTAATGTGTGTCCATGGTTCATGAGGAATAGAAAGGAATATGCAATCCATGAGGTTTAGATGTAGATTTAGCTTGCAAACTGTCGCAACGTGCGGGTCCGGGGTCTGAACCCTGCCGTTAACGACTTGGAAAGGGAGTCGCCACTAATCAATTTTTAGGTGTGATTAGTCACCTGATTGACCTAGCTAGCTTAATGAGGACCAAGGCTTGGCGAAAGACCCACTAAACCTATAGGTCTGGTCTTGTTACCTGAATCTAAGTCTGTGAGTCGATTACGTCTGGGGAAGGGTTAGCATCCCCAAATGCCCGTCAAGCGACGATACCTCTAATCTAATCAAGATCTAATATGGGTCTTTAATAAAGGTTGCTTTTAATCTTTAATCCTATATTTTTTTTGTCTTTTCTTCGTTTCAGGAGAATTGAAACCTTTTATTTAAATGCTTTATCTTAAACTTTTTGTGTTTTCTTACGTCTTAAAACCTTTTATTCTCTTGAATGCAAGAAACATGGCTAAACTGACCCTTTGTCTGCAATGGTATTTTGGGAAATAGAATCTAAATGCAGGAATGTGAAGAAACTGACCCTTTCTCTGAAAGGGTATTTTGGGAATACTAAACTTAAATGTAGGAATATGACGAAATTGACCCTTTGTCTAAAAGGGTATTTTGGGAAATAGAATCTAAGTGCAGGAATGTGAAGAAACTGACCCTTTGTCGGAAAGGGTATTCTGGGAAATTGAAACTAAATGCAAGAGTGTGACAAAACTAACCCTTTGTCTGAAAGGGTATTTTGGGAAATAGAATCTAAGTGCAGGAATGTGAAGAAACTGACCCTTTGTCGGAAAGGGTATTCTGGGAAATTGAAACTAAATGCAAGAGTGTGACAAAATTAACCCTTTGTCCGAAAGGGTATTTTGGGAAAATTGAAACTGAATGCTAGAAATGTGACAAAACTAACCCTTTGTCTGAAAGGGTATTTTGGGAACTTGAATCTAAGAGCAAGAATGTGACAAAATTAACCCTTTGTCCGAAAGGGTATTTTGGGAAAATTGAAACTGAATGCTAGAAATGTGACAAAACTAACCCTTTGTCTGAAATGGTATTTTGGGAACTTGAATCTAAGAGCAAGAATGTGAAGAAACTGACACTTTGTCCGAAAGGGTATTTTGGGAAAAAGCAAGTAAAAAGAAGTGCCTTCCGTCCGGGAAGGGCTTTTTGGGAAAAAGCAGGTAAAAATTAGTGCCTTCCGTCTTGGAAGGGCGTTTTAGGAAATGTAAGTAAAGATTAAAAATTGAGAGAATTAGCTTCTGTCTTTGATTTTTTTGAATTTTCATTTACTTAGGATCAAACTCTTCTATTTTTTAATTTTAATTTTCTCTATTTTTATGGTTTTATGCTTAATCTATTTATTAAAATTCAACTCACTAACAAGAATGCGTGTAATGCAAATGATGCATGATCTGGTCTTTTAATCAATTGGTAAAGGGTCGTTTACTCGAATAACTCTGAGGACCCTTCCCAAGCATCATGGGGGTATCCGCAAAAGTATTCGATCTCGGAGCGGGTCTTGGGAGGTCGTGCCCGAGCACAGTTACCCAAGATCTACCCGTCATAGTTAAAAACGGCTTTTACCAAACTTAATTATTTTGTGGCGTGGATGACAATATAAATATATGCAAATGATTTCCTAAATTAATTTAAATTAATTTAAAACTAGCACTTTTCCTTTTCCTTATCAATATATTGAAAAAATAAACCTAATCCCTAAGAATAAGGCCTTAATTGAATTAATTTGCACTATAAGAGTCACTTAAACAAGAACACAGGGACCTAATTGCATGAAAGACAAAACATGTAGCTTAAAGATTTAATAAATAATAATTTAACACATGGACACAATTAAGAATTATATCATTTCCGAAAATAGCAAATAAAAATTAAAAGATACTAGAAACTATAAGTAGCCTAATTTCATTTGGTCAGGAAACAAAACTTACCTTCAAACCCTAATTTCAGCGCCGCCGTTGCTGCCACTGCCTGGGAATCGCAGCGCCGTGCCGGAGGTCTCAACGTCGTCGGATGGAGCTCGAACACGCCTTGAGTCTAGTTCCGACGCTAGTTTTCCGATATTTGGCCTCGGAAACCCCAAAATCAACCTCACCTGAACCTTAAATATTGCTCAGATTCGACGAATCTATCTATTGGATGAGCCCAATCTCAGACTATGTTGATTTCCCTGGTCTACCCAACGACTTTACCAATCCAATTTGAAGATCTAAACCTCCTAACAAAGATGAACCTAACCCGTAAATGTTGAACCCAGTAAGGAGGGAGTGCAGGTTAGGACCGAACTGGGGAAGGACGGGAATCAGAAGACTAATCTAAGGAAGAGGTAAGCTTATTCTTAACTTTCTGTTTTCCTTTTTTTTTGCCTTGAGCTTCTCTGTATTTTTATTTTTTGCTAACAACTATGAACTATTGAAAGACTATGAACCCTAGAAAAACCTCCCACTGAACTGACTTCACTCTAAACTGACTTCCTCTTTTTTTCGAAAAAAAAAACTCCCAACTCCAAAAGAAATCCTCTGTTGAATCACTGTACCGGTATATATATCCTGAATGACAAAAAAAAAACCCCTCCACTGTTACTTCCTGCTTTTCTTTATCTAATGGTTCAAGAGCTTTAGGAATCAAATTCTTTCTTTCTCCTTGCAAGGCCTTTAAAAACCTATTTTGTCTCTCCCTGCAATTCCCATTTCCAAGGAATTTATTGCCCTTCATTTGTCTCTTTTCTTGCTTTTTTGTTTGAGCCTGATGGGGTGAGTCGGTTGGTGGCAGGGTGTAAGGGAGTCAGGGTGGGTGTTTTTGCAGACTGAGATCGTGCTTGCCCCTCTTTGTCCCTTCCAAATTTTTCTCTTTTGGGGCCTGCTGATGTGGCATATGAGGTGGTGAGTCCAGGTGACTTCTCCTGCTTTTCCTCTTTTGTTTTCCTTAATGTCTGTCTCCTATTTGATTCACATATGTTTTTCAATCCCCTGCAGGAAGGCTTTGGTGACATGGCAGGAAGGCCTTGGTAACATGGCAGGAGAGCTCTAGTGACATGGCATGTGCAGAAAGAATTGGGGCCCTCTCAAGGCCACTCATGGGTTGCCATGTCATGGTAAGACCTCTCCTTCTTTTTTTTCTTTGTCCCTTCATTCGTGTATGACGCTGGTATATTGGAATGCAAATGGACCTAAATGCATGTATACATGCTCTGTTTTTGGATTTTCAATGCCCATGAATTCAATGTGAAGTTAAAAAAATGCTAGGTGATGGCTATGAATGGAAAAGAGAGGATACTGCTGTACATGCATGGAAAATATTACATGGTGAAACTGAATTAGAATGCTAAGCTTAGGATTTTGTAAATGCCCATGCTGAACAAAATGTAATGCTAAATGAACTATTTGGACGTAAAGGTGCAAATTCTGTTTGTGTATCTTTGGCTTGCTTACTTGCCACTTTAGTAACTTATGTTGTCCTTTTTGTTTGTTGCTCATCAAGCAATCCTACATCTTGAAATTAGATTTACTCTCTCCATGTTTGCAGCCCCTATTTCACCTGTTATTCACTATCTTTGCCCCCTGAAAAATGGCTTGAATTATTTGTCGAATTCTCTGTACAGTGCCGACTTTGCTTGCTAGTAGTTGTCCCTGTTTTTCCTTCATCCTCTAGTCTTACAGATTTGCCTAGCACTATTTCTTCTTCATGTCAGTTGCTATTTGCTAACATATCTGCTCTTGTTTCCCAATGGCTTCATTGGCATACTAAGGCTGAGACTAAATCTCACGTCTTGTGCTCGATATGGCCAATAGTAAGTTCTTTTCCCCATGCATGCATGCACTTTCTTAACTCACTTTGTGTGTACACTAACTAATAGTGTACATGCTTTTAAATCTTGGGGAATATTTCTTGTGCTTCTTGTCTTTGTGTTCCATCTTGCAGGTCATGAAATCTCTTGAGGCCATTGGAAAGTCTTTAGGCTTGTGAATGAACAAGGAGAGGAACGAGGCTCAAACTAGATGCAAGGAAATCTCTTGAATGGGCAAAGGCTATGTAACAATGTTTTTATCTTTGTAATGAAGAATGCAACTGAAATGCAACAATTTTTCTTTTGGAATTTGTAATATCCATTTTTTATTTATGTTAATGCAAAATGCAAGTATGCCATGCAAAGGAAACGATCACCAAATTTGACATGATATGCAAAAATTGAAGCAACGGACAATGATTATGCATAATGCAATTTATAAGTGCAATTTATAAGTGATATATATATTACTAATGAACCAGCTTAATAAGAAAATGACCATATGCTGCGAAAATAAATGTGGATATGCTTAATGAAAATGAAAGTAAATATGATTGCAAATACCTAAAAGAAAATGATAAGAGAATGCCTCATTAAAAGACTAGACCTCATTTACTAAAAGAGTTTATATGACTAAAGTGCAACAACCAAATTACTGAATGAAAGTAAGCCATGAAATATGCACAAATGCTACGGGTGCATATAAAGATTGTTTCAATTTTCAAAATGCAAACTAGATGACTAGGAAAAGAATTAGCTTATCTAAATTAAAAGTGAACTTAAAATGACCAAAGTGCCCATGAATATGCAAATGACAGGAAGGCCCTTAGTGCAAAAATGACCAAAATGCCCCTAGGTGACTTAAGAAATAAATTGAAAGATATAGAGCGAAAATGGGTGTCTACACAAACAAACAATGCAACTAGCAACATACTTCCCTACATCATATCACATCTTAGGCCAAAAGAAGTGTTCATGCAATATCTCATATGTTCTATCAACACCAAGGTGACCCATTAAACCTCCCTCATGCGATTCCCTCAACAAAACAATACGCAAAGAACAAGATGGAATACATAATCTAAATTCTTTAAACAAAAATCCAGCATGCTTATCATACTTTCCAAATCCAGAATTAGCACATGCTTTAAAAATATCGCCAAAGTAAGCATCTAAAGCATACAATTCCTTAATGTACTCAAATCCAAAAAACTTAGAATCAAGCATGGAAAGTAATACATACCTCCTTGACAAAGCATCACCCACAATATTCTCCTTACCTTGCTTATATCGCACCACATAAGGAAAAGACTCAATGAACTCAATCCACTTAGCATGCCTCTTATTCAACTTTTGTTGGCCTTTCAAATACTTCAAGCTCTCATGATCGGTGTGAATCACAAACTCTTTAGGCCACAAATAATGCTGCCACATTTGTAATGCTCTCACAAGAGCATACAACTCTTTGTCATAAGTTGGATAGTTCAATGCAACCCCATTCAATTTTTCACTAAAGTATGCCACGGGCTTTCCTCCTTGCATTAAAACAGCTCCAATCCCTACACATGATGCATAACATTCAATCTCAAAAGTATGTTAAAGTTAGGTAAAACAAGCAAAGGAGCATTAGTAACTTTATTCTTCAAAGTCTCAAATGCTTCTTGTTGTTTTGGACCCCATTCGAATGGTGCATTGTTCCTCATCACACTTGTTATAGGTGCTGCCAAGGTGCTAAAGTCCTTAACAAACCTCATAATAAAATCCAGTCAAGCCATGGAGTGACCTTACTTGACCAACGTTGGTTGGTGTTGGCCAATCTTTGATGGCTTTCATCTTCTCCTCATCAACTTCTATACCATGTGATGACACCACAAAACCAAGGAAAAGAAGCTTGTTTGTGCAAAAGGTGCACTTCTTAAGGTTAGCATACAACTTCTCAACCCTAAGTACATCTAATACACATCTCAAATGCTCAATATGATCCTCTAAGTTGCGGCTATACACAAGAATATCATCAAATAAACAACAACAAACTTGCCAATAAAAGCTCTCAAAACATGGTTCATTAGCCTCATAAAAGTACTAGGTGCATTAGTCAATCCAAAAGGCATAACTAACCATTCATACAATCCTAACTTTGTTTTAAAGTCAATTTTCCATTCATCACCCTCTTTCATGCGAATTTGATGGTACCCACTCTTAAGATCAATCTTAGAAAATAAACTAGCACCATGCAATCCATCAAGCATATCATCTAATCTAGGAATAGGATGACGATACTTAACTGTTATGTTGTTTATTGCTCTACAATCAACACACATTCTCCAAGTTCCATCCTTTTTAGGAACAAGCAACACAGGAACTGCACATGTTGAAAGACTTTCACGCACATACCCCTTTTCAAGCAATTCACCAACTTGTTTTTCCAACTCCTTTGTTTCTTCAGGATTAGTCCTATAGGCTGGCCTATTTGGAATTTGCGCCCCAGGGATGAAATCAATTTGATGTTCAATCCCTCTAATTGGAGGTAATCCACTAGGAAATTCCTCAGGAAACACATCTGCATATTCACTCGAAAGAGAAACAATATTGCTTGGAAGTTCTCCATCCAAGTTGTTAGTGCTCACAAGTGTATTTTTAAGTTAAAGTAAGATCAAAACAGAATTTTCATGCAAAGCACTCTTAATCTCACTCTTTGTAGCTAACATACACTCATTAACAACTTTCTTAGGACTATCTTTTCTTTCAACCAAAACAGCCCTAGTAACATGCAAACCAGGTTTGGCCTTATTCTTTTCCATAGCCTTAAATTCAGATTCCATTCTAGCAAATTCATCCCTCAATTTCAATTGATCTTTTAAAGCTTCTTGAGGTGATAAAGGAACAAAAGTGATAGGAATCTTACCACACATAAAAGAGTACTTGTTTGTCTCACCATCATGATGCACCTTGTTGTCATATTGCCAAGGCCTCCCAAGCAACACATGACAAGCTTACATAGGCAAGATATCACATAAAACATCTTCTTTGTACCTGCCCAAAGAAAGAGAAACTAAAACTTGTTTGTTAACCTTAATTTATTCTCTATCATTGAACCATCCCAAACTATAGGGCTTAGGGTGTTTCGATGTGGGTAATTGTAACACTTTCACCAAGTAAACACTAGCTATGTTTGTACAACTTCCCCCATCAATGATCACACTACTAGGCTTTCCATTCACATAATAGCTAGTATGGAACAAATTCTCCCTTTGGTTGTGCACATCACCCTTCACATAGGCACTCAAAGTTCTCCTAGCAACCAAACTTTTAAGTGGAAGTACTTCACCATCATCATCATCCTCACTAAACGCATTCCCTTCATCATCTCCATCTCCCCTAGAACCTAAAATAAATTCTTCATCTTCACTCACCAATTCACCATGATCATTAAAATACATCACGTTCTTGTTGACACAATCCTTAGCATAATGACCATATCCTTGACACTTAAAACACTTAATGTGAGATTTAGAAGAAGAACTAAAGAAGATTTTGAATCGGTTTTGGGACTTACAAACCCTTTTTGTGCCACCTCCTTCCCCTTGCTTGGAGTTTTCTCATCTTTCTTAATAGGAGTTTTCCATGAGCTACTTGATGATGAAAATCCTCTCTTAATCGCACCTCCCCTTTTAACTTGACCCTCGGCCTTCAAAGCATGTTGCAACATCTCTTCAACATCATAGTGTTGTTGTAATTCCACAATATCATGAATTTCCCTATTCAAACCCGCAAGAAACCTAGCCATTGTAGCTTGTGGCACTTCCTCAACTTCAGCCCTAGACATTAACAACATCATCTCGGAATAGTACTCATCTACACTCTTAGATCCTTGCCTCAAAGATAACAACCTTTGGTAAAGAGAATTGATGTAGTGACTTGGTACAAATCTCTTTCTCATAGCACTCTTCAATTCAACCCATGTTTCAATTGGTCTCTCCAAATTTCTCCTTCTAGATTGAACCAATTGATTCCACCAATTCAAAGCATTCTCCACAAACTCAAGGATGACAATTTGCACCTTCTTAGATTCGGCATAAGGATGATAGTCAAAGTACATCTCCAATTTCGATTCCCAATCCAAGTAATCATCAGGAAGCCCTCTCCCATTGAACTTAGGAATCCTGTACTTAATGTTGTCTTTAGGCTCACCTCTATCAAGAACTCTTCTAGGCCGCAAATTCTCATTGTGAGCTTGTCCTCCAGCTTCTTGCTCCCTTAATCGGTCCAAAGGTCCTCCCTTAACTACATCCCTTGGTGCTGGAAGTTGAGCTTGATTAACCCTTTGTTGATTTTGGGCATCTCTTGCTTGTTGAGCATTAGCCAACGTATCCACTCTTGTAGATAATGTGCCAAGTTGTTGCATTATAGTTTGTAACATGGTAGCCATATCGGCCCAATTTCCTTCATCTATTTATCTCCCATTGTACCTACACAAAAGAAAAGTTAGTAGCAAAATAATCCTCACAAGTGTGTGTGTGTGTGTGTGTGTGTGTGTGTATACCTTGTTGTGCTCTCGTGTTTGCACTCAACCTATGGATTGGTGGTCCTCTATCACTCTTAATGATCTCACTAGATTTTGCCTTTTACTAGCTTCAATAGGCCTAATAAGAGCAACTTGTAAGAGTACTTCTTTCTTCTCGTGACCTACTTGAGGAACAAACAATTAGAAGCAAAAACTGTGAATCAAAGATAAGTGATCTTAAACCAAACCAACTAATTTGCAGATCTCAAACTCGATTCCAACTTTGCTCCAATGATCCTGCAAAACCACAATCAAACAACCCAAATCTCGAAACAATTTCAAGAACCCTAGTTTCAACTTAATTCCAATTTTGTACCACTTGAATCCAATAGGGTTCCAACCTGAAATTCTTCAAATTAAACCTTCAATTACAGCAAAAGCAACCCACGAATCTTAAACAAATAACCAATTTCACTCAATTAGGGTTAATTGCAACTAATTAGATCAATTGCAACAAGAACACAAAACCATAATCCCTAAATTCCCAAAATTTCAATAGCAGAACTGATTTTTTTGAATTTTTTTAATATTTTCCCAGAAAGATCACAACATAAAAACCCTACATCTCAAATTTCAAGGTTTTCTGACCACTAACGAATCCAGAACAAAAATCACAAGTTTCTGGTCGAAATTTTTTTTAATTATTTTTTATATTTTTCGATATAACCTTGATGTATGAGGACTCCAAATCTGTAATTTCAAAGCAATCACAAGTTTCTGATTTTTTTTTATTTTCAACTAGATGGATCTAAAACTCGATGAATGATGAAAAGAAGGATAGATTTACCGATTGAAGATGAATAACCTATGCTCTGATTACCAATTGATATGAATCTAGTTGTATTAGATTCAAATCTATCATTGAACTCCTCAAAAGATTTACTTGAAACTTCAACTTCTAGACTTGATGTAGTCGACAACCTTAGCAAGCTTTTCCTCTTCGTTTGTTAGTCCAAGATGATCAATTAGACCTGCAATTGACAACCCTAGATCACAAGATTCACAAACAACTAAGCAATCACAACCTAATTGTTTGCTAGGACTCTACAAGATTGAAGAACCCTAAAGTTTGTTCAAACTAGAACAATGAAGCTAAATTCTCAAAAGAACTCTCTTATTGATTGAAAACTTAACTTGTGTTTACAAGAGGGGGTTGGTCCCTTTATATGGGCATAGGGGACGGCCCTCTCCTAACCCTAAAGCCTTTATAGGCGGTTTTAAATAAAGAAAGGACAAGGAAAGATCCTAATCCAAGTCCTACTAGGAAAAGTAAATAACAAAGCATAAATAAGCAAGGATTATACTTAGTCAAACAAGGCCCAAACCTAATGTCTTATAAACATAACAATAAGTTAATCTAAGATAGAATTAAGGCCCATAATGACCGAATTACACAATGAAATATAATAATCCATCGATTTCAAGCAATGTGATGAGCTTGGAATCAATGGGAATATTCTTGCCCAAATCTTCATCAAAACTCTTCAATTGCTCTTCAATGGTCTTAAAGTCTTTAAGATGAGTTCGAACAAGGCCCATTAGTGCATCCTTGAATCTTTTAGCTCTTGCTCTAGTCATTGGACCTAATGGCATCTTTAATGGATCAAATGGCGTCTTTGGCATCTCCTTGGTGCTTGAAACATGCTGTGCGATATCACCATCATCTTTAAGCTTGTTTGTGCTTCCTTGCAGCCCATGCATATCCTCTCCATGATCTTCATTGTGTTCTTCAAGACCATGATAAACCTTTGATGCATCAAGTTGGACCGTTCATGCTATCAACCCATTGAAACCCGTATAAAACCGCCTTAAACCGTTGAAACCCGTTGACCCGAACGGGCTAGATCTTAACTATGAAATTTGGCTTGACAATCCTTTGCCGATCGGTGATTAGCTTGGCAAACCTTGTCGATCGGTTCTAATGAACCCATAGCAGTCCAAAGTCTTCTCAAGCAATCCTTTCCTAGCCACCAGAATGGAAATCGAGCTTTTTTCTTTTAAATGATGGAAGGATCTGATGAGATCTAGAAAGGGTAGGAGGCTGATGAAAAAAATAGAAAATCTTTCCTGGAAGCCAGAGATGTCTATGGAATATGCAAGAGAGAAATGGGGAAGAAAGAAATTTTTGGCGATGAGGAAGAAAGAAATTTAACCTACCGAGTACCCATTACCCTTTCTTCTCTTTTTATTAGTATTAATAAATTATTATTATAATAATAATATTTTATTATTGTTAAGAATTTTAACCGGTTACAATTACATATGGGTAGTTTGGATATGGATAATAATTACTAATAATAAAGTGCTCCAATTTGAAATTGGTAATTTGGTAATTCAAAATTAATTTATCTAAATCAAAATCATTTTTCAATACTTGTTTTTTATATTAAAATTAAAATATATATTAAAATTATTATTTTGTGGTATATTAATATCATATAAAATTATAATTTAGATACATATGTACTAAAAACTAAAATTTTCTTTAATGTATAAAATTATAAAATATATAAAAATTAATTTATAAATAATTTATTAATCCGACATTGACCCGATTGACCCGACGGTTGAATCGTTTGACTCGTGACCCGAAGGCTTGAACGGGTCAATGTCCGGGCTGGTTTTAATAACTATGATCACAGGTCAAGAGGTCTGATTACGTTAGCTACAACAACGTCTGAAGTAGCGGCAACGATTATGCTAGGAGGAAGAAGAGCACAATCGAGATTTGGCATTCCATTAAGTCCAACAGAAATGAGTATATGTAGCACTTCTAAACAGAGTGCTAAAGTTGAACTATTAAGAAAAGCAAGACTAGTCATAAGGGACGAAACACCAATGGCGAGAAAGGTTGCAATTGAATATGTGGACAAAACACTTCCAGATATGATGAATAACAAAAAACCATTCGAAGGAAAGGTTGTTGTTTTTGGAGGAGATTTCAAACAAGTGCTCCCAGTTGTACCTTGAGCAACAAAAGAACAAACGATCAATTAAAGTTTGGTCAGATCATACCCTTGGCAAAAAAACGGAGATACTAAGATTAGAAAAGAACATGAGAGCAAGAAGAGACCAAGAGTTTGGAAAATTCCTCCTTCAAGTTGGTGATGGAGAAGAACCAAAAAAAGATGATAATTTGATACTTTTACCTGATCAGGTGGTTATAAAATATGAAAATGATGAAAAGCCTGAAAAATACTTGATCAATGAACTTTTCTCAGATTTGAAGAATAATTCAATTTCGGCTGAGTACATGACCAACCATGCAATCTTGGTAACAAGAAATGAGTACATAGACAAACTGAATGAGTAGATGATAGAAATATTTTCTTGTGAGAGTAAGACGTACAACTGTTTCGATAAAGCAGTAGATGATTCGAACAACCATTATCAAGAGAAATTCTTAAATATTCTAACATCGAATGGTTTGCCAACGCATAGATTGGTGTTGAAGAAGAGTTTTCCAATCATATTCTTGAGGAATTTGGATACATCTAATGGTTTGTGCAATGGAACAAGAATGATCTGCAAACACTTTGGCCATAACGTAATACAAGCAGAGATTGCAATTGGTCAATATGCTGGAAAATAAGTTATTCTTCCGAAAATTCTGCTTTCACCAGCAGAAAACGAAGGATATCCATTCCAATTCAAGAGGAAATTAACAATTCCATATATGTCTTTGTTTCGCTATGACCATCAACAAAACACAAGGAAAAGCAATTCCTGATATTGGAGTATATCTGCCACAACATGTTTTCTCCCATACACAACTATATGCCGCACTCTCTCGGGGAGTTTCAATGCCTTCAACGAAAATTTTGATCAAGTTAGAAAATAAAAAGAAGCAAAATGAAACATATACAAAAAATGTTGTATATAAAGAAAATCTATTTTCGTAGACGCGGTTACATTTCAATAATTGGATGCTTTGATTTATACATAAATTGATATATAGTATATAATATTTAATTTAAAAGTTACTTCAATTTAATTATGTTTTACACCTGAACATTTGACTCAATGATAAGGTGTATGTTCCCTGAACCGTGAGGTCTCAAGATCAAGTCACATTGTATTCAATGCGTGTGGGTTTTCTTGGCATTGTTATGTTTATTATAGTTGTTTATTTGGTCATTTTTCATCGGATGTTTGGGTATATAAGGATTTTTTTTATAACGGCATATACGGAATTATTTGATTGTAATGAGATTTAAATATTGTATTCCCTAAAACAAAATTATGTTTTTTTCCAACAATTTAGTTACGTTAGATTATAAGAATTGGATGCTTTAAATCATAATTAATTTCAATTATTTTAATAACTTTTTACTTTAAACGTGTTCTGTCACGTGCAATATTGCACATGAAAACTAAAACTAGTCAATTTAAAGAAGTTATACATGAAATTTCATCAATCTTTCATTATAACAAATTTCGTTAACCATTTTATCAAAATTGTCAAATTTAAACTAATTAGTTATTGAAAAGTTATATTTTATTTATAGATTAGTAATTTTTCATTAGGGGTAATTTAGTAAATTACCCCCCAAACACCCCTAGGATTGCGACTCATAATTTCTTTCCCTTAGGTAGAAATAAGTTTAGGAAGGAGTATGATAGGTTATCATAATTTTAAGGATATAGCAAATCGTCAATCCTTTTAAGAACTTTTCTTTTGTGAAGTTTTCGCAGTTACAGATTATCAATATATGGATTCGTGGAGGCTCAAACCATAATAGCTTACACCACACTACTTCGGCCAACCCCCATTCACACGGGCTTGCAGTTAGCTAGCTGGGTCGTCTGTTTGTTGCTGCTCTTGGTATATATGATAATGAAATTTCATTACACATTCATCGATCATTGATGATGGTTGCAATCATTAAAATAATGCAAACTCAGAGATTAAAATATTATGCATTAGAAACTGATAGTGTATAGAAATTACAGAATTGTAAGCATATCAGTTGTGCTACTAATTCTTATTTAAAAGTAATTTGTTATATCTATAAATATCAAAGGGTATCCATCAGTAGTATAAAGTACATTAGAAGAAGCTGCACCCTGGCTACAATTAGTAAATGCAGTTATAGTTTGTATCAAAGTCACACCAAATGATCTCTTAGACTACAATTAGGTAGTGAAGGGACAGTTGTGGCCAAAAATCTGTAAGATTATTCAATTTCATCTTCCTTCCAATATGAACCCAAAGCTAGTTTGGTGTCTGCTGCCTATGGAAAATATACTGTCACTGCCTTTTTTTTCTCTTTTTTTTTTTCATTGCATTCACCATATATACGATGTTTCTTTCTTGATGCTCATGGTCCACTAAGAAGGTCGGGCTGACCATTGAGATCGACAGTAGCCGTGATGTTTGCGGTCCGATTAGGGGATGATGCCTCGGTGTCAATAGCAACCTCCTGATTGTCTGAACGGTTCATGTTGCCGGCGGCGGAGCGTCGATGAAGTGGGGAATTGTCAGGGGAATCGCCAGGGCTTCCACCCAATGTTCTTGTACGAGGGGCATCTGTTTTCCCATCACCCTTCTTCTTTACAGCGTTTTTGTGCCACTGCTTTAGGGCCTTGGAAGTTTGTTCATCAAAGATTGACCTCTTCATGGTTGATCCCATCTGAATACCCCATACCAGAAAATTACTTAATCCCATCAGAGCTTTATATATATATATATATATGAATCAGTTAATTTGGTATTGTTATGGCTCCAAGAGCAATAAGGATTATGAATGAAACCTGAGTAACAAGGGCGTAAAGTGGAAGAGTGATGTAGCTGCACATAATTTGGACTATTACCCTGTCAAAATTTCATCAGTAGAACATAAGATCAATAAAACATTATTCTTATATTTGGATGAATTCAAAGATTGATAATGGTTAAAGTTGCTTCACACTTACCCTAGAATAACTCTTACAAGAATGAGTACCATATCCTTATGAAAGCATGATCTAAGGCCAAACTCATACTGCATTATTAGGAGGAAGCATTACAAACTTTGAACATATTCTAGACATAGAATTATGAAGAAGAAAGAAGAGAAGAATATCATTACACATATCCAAATGAAATATGTGATCTCGAATGCATTCTGCAGACCAAAAGAATTATAGAATGTCAAAACACTACTTGTCAATTGTAGTAGAAAAAAAAAAAAGAAGCGAATAAGCAGAAGATTGTAAAATACCTGAAACAGCACAAAATGGATAAGATGAAGGACTAATCGAGGCCAGGCAAACCAAAAATGGGCATCAGAAACTTGCACGAGAGGCATCCCTTGTATAACAGCATGTTTTTCAACTATTTCAATTGCCATTTGTGCTATAATTGCTTGAAGTTTTGTCCCAACTGCTAAGATTACCTTCAACAAATTAATTGAAATGTTAATCCTTTGAATAAAACATATATAAATCACATAATCAAGTGGAAGTGGAAGCTTTCCATGGACAATCTCTTACCACTAGAGGAATAATGGATAGAATAAACATAGCATGCCAACCTGAGAGGATATATCAAACCAGTTGCCCTTAACTACTTGCATTTGCTTATATATATATGGAAGGAAAAAGCATTAATATAAAAATCAAAAAGAAGATGAGAAAAGTAAATTGACCATTAACATCCATAAGGAGAAAGAACACTGCTGAACCCCATAAAAAAGGGCTGCAAGCACAACAAGGTGAAAAAGTTAGTAAAACAGATTCTATAATAGTGAGATAATTAAAATTTTTGTAATTGAACTAGAAATTGTAAAGAAACGCAAATTTATAGTTGAGAATCTCACGTTATTCCAACAACCACCTTGAAGTCGTCCTCTAATGATCTTCTGATATATTTTTGGAAGTCAAACTTACTTCCAGGTGCTAAATGAACCTATAAGAAATCAATATTTCATTTATCGTCATCTTGTCTGAATGAAAACAGAACAAATCAAAGACAATAAGAAAATTTCTTGAATCATGTAGGAAACTTACACTGACGAATCCATGTCGCATTGTTAAATAGTCAGCTTGGCGAACGGACCTGAAGAATTGCCGGAAGAAGCATACCTGGAAGAATTGATTCCTTTTATCAAGTGTAGTGTAGGTAACAACAATCTGAACACTGAATTTAAGCAAAGGGTTGGGAATTTTTTTAGGTCTAGTTGCTGCTACTTGGTAGTTTGGAACAAACATTGTCATGTATGACACAACAAAATGGATTGGACAGGACAGCAGAATAAAGGAAACACCACGTTGGAACAATATTTATGTTTCACAAATCTTGTTCTGCCACACAGATGGCAGCATTTACAAAGAAAACTGGAAAATGAAAGAGTTAATGAAATCTTAACTTACAAAATAAAAGGATAATTTAGTTTTTGTCCAAGAGCTGGTGTGGTCTCTAACAAATGATGTCTCATGAGTGAGCCTGAATCTTGAAGGCTCTAAAATTAGCAAAGCAATCCCAAGTCAGGATGCGAAGAAATCAGAACAAACTATTCATATCATATAGCATCAATGAAGGCTACAAGTGCAACCATCAAAAACAAATGATCATATAATATACAATACATACCTTCGACAACATTACCAGCGACACACTGGCGTTCCCATTCCTTCCAACCTCGTGTCTGCAAATGAAATGAAAGACCTTCAATTTATAGCAGGTCATCATTTATATAGAGAGAGATAAAGGGAAATTAAATACAAGAGCCCACCTTTAATCTTCCAAGCATCATTACACAGGCGCTATACAACACATGGAAAATTGCTAAAAAGAAAATGAAAATGTGCAACTGATGCAATGCGTTGACAGATATAAGTGGCACGTACCCCTACAACATATCACATTGGGTTTAGTCCTTTGAATGAAAAATTAATTAGATAAAACAATATATATTCAATTTGCAAGTGGTAATCTCATTATTATCATCTAATAATGTGATAGTAATTGTAAATAAGATGAACTTACAGGCTTGCAGCCTGGACCTCCACCGCCACCGGCTAAAAATCTACGGTCAAATAAAAGCAGTCTCCTATGTCCACCCTGTCCACCACCATGATGAGCCGGCTCAGGCTTTGGTTCATTCTGCGGACCATGGCCGATATTAGGATGATCAACTCTTTTGGCACAAAATAGCATAGTATCCGCAACCTTTGTTGGAATGCAGATTCTGGAGATATAACTCTGCCCGAATGTCAGCAGTAGAGAAATGAATCCCAAAACCATAAGTTCTGAAACAAGATGATCAAAAATACATACATTATGAAA
>AWWV01007746.1:0-13146 GCA_001974805.1 Corchorus capsularis
AGGGCATTATTAATATTCCAAGCAAAGCAATGCGTAATAATTCATAAATTGGACATATATAAATGAATGGAAGGTAGGTGTACGTACATCCCCAATTACATGAAGAGCCTTTTCGAGAACGATTGAGATAAGGACTATGACGGCACAAACAACCGCCACAGCCCAGGTTGGGGTCTGATCAAGCTCCCTCGCTCCAGCACCGCCACCTCCACCTCCCGCCATTCTTTTATCTTGTCAAAAACACCTCTTGTTTTGCTCTGCTTTATGCTATTTACATATATTTTACATATATAATATGCATATGAAACAACAAACCTTAGGAATCTTGTTTATATAAATATAAATATTAAGGTTTGGTAGCTTTTCACTTTGTCATTGATGAAATATGAGAGCAGAAAAAATCAAGAAATTTGGATAATGTTTTTGTAGAAATGAATGTGTGGGATTGGTGCAGGAAGGGTATTGAAGCTTGGAACAAGGAACGTATGGAAAGGAACAAGGCCGCCCCGAAGTTTCCAGTTTGCCCTCTCTTTAAAACCTTTTGACGGCAGTGCTTGCTTGTCGGAATCTAGTTAGAATTCGGTCCCCTGTTGACCACGCAATTAGTAGCACAAACTATCTTTCTTTTCCCTTTTTTCGTTCATTAAATTTAGCCAAATAATATCGCACATTAAATTTAGGCAAATTATTTATTTATATATATATATGAATGAATGTTATTCTTTTTATTACTAATATTAAATAACTTCACCCACCATGCTCATCTCTCTGTTGCACCAAGAAAATTTATACAAATACATGGGAATTACGAATGTAAGGCTTCAACAAAAAAAAAAAAAAAAATTAAAAAGGACAAATGTAGGGCAATCATTAATCCATTCACGTTAGATGAAGTTAGATAATAGACTTGTTTAATTTTCATTACTTACAACGTTCTCTCTTTCTCGTTGTTCATGTTGGATCACCATGAGTGATAGTTACAAGAGTGATATCTCTTTGGTTAACAAGACCAAGCCCCTTGCCTCACTTGACTGTTTAATTTCGTAAAGCTAATTCGGTTGAGTTTGCGCTGAAAGAAGAAATGACAAAAAAAAGGGGAAAAACTGCCCTAAATGGCTAAATTTGACAACTGACAACTAATTGCATCAAAGCTTGTAACCTAATTGAACAGCAGACATCCACAAGCTGCACAAGAAATTACACAAAATCAAATGCACATTTTAACTTCTAAATTAACAATCTCAAACCCAAGTTACTCTTCCTTATTTTCGTGCTCAAGGCAACCTAGATGAATATTGGTGTTGGGAATCACTTGGAACAAACACAGGTAGCTGGCCACCTCTTTGTGATCTACCCTGTTGATAGTTACTGGACGTAGAAGCTGCTCTATCCAACCCAACAGACAATGAGCTACTACTTGCTCCTCTGTTAAGCTGATCATTCACAAGAGGGCCACCAAAAAATATCGATTGACCAGTATACAAAAGCTCTGTTCCAGGGACCTGTAAAGAACCAGCACCCCTGGAAGAGGAAGAGACGAAGCGCCCAGCTTCTGGATCCCAAAAAACTGAAGTTCTCAAGCTTTCCGTGGCATTAGAACTTTTTCTGAAGGGAAATCCAGCAGCATTTTCATGGATGGTATTTTCATTGCCTTCACTTTGTTTAGTTGACCAGGGAGATTGATTGGTTGACATTTGGTACATCGGGTTAAAATGTTCTCTATTTGAATCCTGCTGTGCCATTGACGAGGGGGCTATGCTGGAACAATGAGGACTGCTAATGTTGCCAACACTGTAGCCACATGATTCGGCATCCTCTCTGCTAGCATGACTTGGAGGATATGAGCTCAATGCCCCTCTAGCATTTCTACTCTGACACCCATGATCAGTACTGATAGGACTGCTTCTTACACTCACATTACTACTGGATAGTTGATCGGCACTGTATGTATGATGTCGAGAGCCTATTGGACGAAGGACAGATGAAGATGCTCTAGCTTTGGCACCTGCTTTCACGGCCTCGTCGGAATCCAATTTTGCAAGTTTCCATGCACTGATTCGGACAGGTCGTTGGGGTAATTTTTTACCCTTGTCTGCTGGCAGTACTGCATCTGGATCCACTGTGGATGGTAAGCGCCCTGGCTCCAAATGTGGGATGATTTCATCCTTTGAGAGAATAACAATAATCAGATTTGATAGATAACAGAAAATTATGGCAGTTGATCACCATTAGAGGACATGTAGAGAACATTTCAAGGTCTTATTCCCTAAAACTAGAATTTTGGATTCATATATATTGTCACATGCTACTCCTTTCAACATGCAAAACTGAAACAGTTTTGTTTATGACAGTATATTAGTCTATAGGATGAAGAAACATCTGAAAGGAAAAACAAGAAGCACAGAGCAGAAAAGATAGTGACAGTTTTTCAACAGAAAATGCCTTTTGCAACTAGTACTATGTACCCCCACAAATTTTTTATTGTTAGCAGAAGACGTAGATATACATGCATGCCTGAAAAACAGGTTTCTCTAGACAAAGCAACTGCAAAAGTAACTATCATAAAACCCCTCTGAAAATTGAGAACCATATAGTACTTGTAACTTACAACAACTTAGGTAAATAAACACCATAATTCCAGTATAAAATGACCAAATATTCAACTCTAATAAGAGAAGTAGAAGTAATGGTACCGGGTGGTCCATGAAGATTCTTGGTGGGGTACACCAAGCACCTTTGTATTGCAAGCTCATTCCAAGAGAGCTTCTCCCACTTATGGCAGTCACAGCTGAACTGGTAGGTGACGGTGGCATACTCTGCTGATCTCCACCGTCTGCAGACTGGCCAGGTGGTTCACTCTGTGCTCGCATTGCAACAACATATTCATATGTTGTGATACCCTGCAGTTGGAAGCAACAACAGTTTAATATTTACATATTATCTTTTATAACAAGAGAGAGAGAGAGAGAAAATTTAAGGGAAACACCTTTCGAATCAAAATTATATGGAAAAAGAATAGTTCTCCCAGGGGCACAGTGGCAAGAAAAGAAACAACCGTGCATATGGCCTGTAATAATTTGCATAACAATGTTAGGGAAAAACCCATCGCAACAAGGGTTTTTAATTACCAAAACAACACACACACACACACCAAACCAAACCAAAACAAAACAAAACTTATGCAAATATTTTATGATCAAGCATCTTCAGAGTAATGCTACATCCTTCTAGTCAACCCAAAATACCACATATAATTTTGAACCATTAGAGAACACAGAAAACATACCACCACTGTAGCAAAGGGGGGACGGGAGAATCCAACTCCTAGTTTCTCGGTTATGTCACTTTCTGTACCTTTTCTATCAACAAAGCATCGAACAAGGACAGCAATGCCAACTCCAAATTCAACAATAAGCTGACAACCACATACATGCATGGGTACAGGAACGATGAGAACAAAGTTCAGTCTTCTGGAGATGGCAGATGAGAAGCAATATCGAAATTTACTCTAAGAACTTACCCAAACAAGGCTAGCTGCCATCAAGCAGACAAAAGTAATGTAATTTCTCCTCCCCACGCAATTATTCAACCACTGGAGAAAAAGAGGTAAAATACTTTAGCCATGCCCAAAAATATGGAAAATTAATAAGCATACAGAAACAAGATGGTTTTCAGAACATTCCTGAGGAACTATAACAATAAAGCAAAAAGCAGAAGCTACAGTATAAGGCCCGGACACTACAGTTAATCTCCCAGTCAACCAGAAGCCCAAGCTGACTTTCAATTTCAGTTAAACAACTTACATATTCTAGCTGTGCAATTCCATAATAGTTCTCAAAAACCAACAAACTTAACCTCAGGAATTTAGTAAATTTACAATAGGAGCATTTACTAACTCACTCGACAATGATGATCAAAACCATCAACACATTTGCCACAACTTCTGCAGTGCTTGCTAAATTTGCGCACCTGCAAAACAAGAGTTGGAAAGACATACACTCAGAAACAAATTTCCCCGAGAAATAGCAATATATGTGCTACCCAGTTGTTTTAGAAGTGCTGTAAATCCTTAGCAACAAATAAAAATTCAACCTACGGATATTTCTTGCCTGCATCACCCAGGTGTGTCAAAAAGAGATACATGTAAATGAGTAGAAGGTAAAGGCTATCTCCCAGGTGTGCCAAAAGTGATACAAGTAAATGAGTAAAAGGTGAAAGATTATCTCTTTTCATCATCTAACTAGAGAAAGCTATGACTGGGATTCTTTTTTTTTTTTTTGTGTTTAAGCTTGCATATAGGTAAGAGGGCTAAGGCACAAGTTTTTACTAAAAGTCAAACGAGAGGGGAGAGTGAGAGAAAACATAGGAAAACACTATTATTTCCTTTTTCTTCAAAGCGCGAAGATGGGAGGGGAGAGGGACTAGTTGCTGCTAGTATTCTTACCTCCGCATTACACAATGTGCAGAATAAAGCATCTTCTTCTGCGGATTGCTCCAAAAGGTCGTCATCACTGCGGCAATCTGCTGTTACTAGACAACCACAAAAGAAACCTCCAAGTTTGGAACACCATCTTGAACCATGCCTATCAGATTGTCTCCCATACTTTAATCCTATCTTGCCAGGCTCTTCAATAGAAGATGCATTCCCTATTAACCAGAACAACAAAAGACATAGAAAGGTAATATCTTAGTACAGGGAAGCCATGCAATAATTCTCATGTAACTATTATAAATGAAAGCAATTAACTGCATAAGTTTCATGCTGACTAATATGAAAACAGCACAGCAATGGAAAAAGTTACCATGCACATCCATTTCATTATGTGATTTGTATGCTGATGCCCTGTCAGGATCAAGGAGAATTCCAGGATCCGCAGGATCAATAGCTGTGCATCGAACATAAAGAATGAGAACAGAGAGTGCCTGAAAACGAAAATCAAGCATTAAGATAGTGGCTAAAGAGGTTTTAAAGACTTCTGTCAAAATAAAATAAAAGGTTATGTGCTTACCAGGACAGAGTAGACACTGATAGCAACATATTCATAGATGTCCTTTCCAAGAAAGGGAGCAAAGAAGGCATAATATGCAATAGTTAGCAAGAAGAAAACAGTAATAGCTACAACCTGCGACATACAGAAAACAAACGAAAACAAATGGTAATGAGTGGTTGTTGAAATAATACTCGTGCCATAAATTTATTCCATGAATTCTCTTAGAGGTTACAGGTTACAAGAACAGGGATCCCACAATGCATGATGATTATGAAGGCAAAAGAAATAATTAAGTTTAACATCAAGTCTGGTATATGGCTTCATAGAGAATTAAGCCTTGCTAGCACATAATATTTCACAGAATCTAATAGTGAGACATATTTGTCTCTAAAAACCATCAGATAAGGACTAAGATCTAATTTGTTTTAAATTTCCCTGGTAATTCCAAAAAAAACAAAAAATACAAGATGTAAAGCTTGACTCTGTTATGCATACTCTAGGTGGATTAAAATTTCCATCAAGATTTTAAAAATTACCAGCATGAATCCTTTCCCTCTAGTTGGATTACCTCTAACATCAGAGGAGTAAACCAATTAGATGAAGAAAATGAAACTAATATCTCAAAAAATAAACTAAAAAATAAAAGCAGCCCTTAATTCCTTAAAAAAATATGCTTAGAGATTTCAAAAATCGACACAGGGCAACCAAAAAAAATTACGCATCACAAACAATAAAATGCCAGAAACCATATTTATTTATAAATATAAAAAGAAAAAGAAAATCCCCTTTAAATGAATGCAAAAACATAATAGGAAAACCAACTCATCCATAAAGACAATGAAGTACATAAATGAGAGGAAAAAGAAAACAAACAATAAATGGAGTAAAAAAACCTATAGTTCAAAAGTATAATTATTAATGTACAAAAGTAAATAGCCAACCAAGCAAAGACCACTATAATTAAGATCCCCAAGTCATTACAAAGACTACATTTTGGAAACCATTACTAAAAGAAGCTGCTTTCTCTATAATTATTTTTTAAAAATGGGGTAAAGAAATGAACCTGAAATGTGTGAGCAGGCAGTTCCCATCCATGACGCCTTGCCATTCTGAAATAACTGCTTTAAAACTCCTTTTTCACCACTCCTACGAACCACTGCATTTAGATAAACCCATTTCGAAGACCCACTTAAATCAAAATCTGAAAGCCATTTTGCTTCAAAACTGCCCTGGTATGGTTTTTTTTATCCCTTTAGGCAACAAAAAATCTTACTTTGTTTTCGATCATCTCAAAAAGAACGGGTTGAATATTAACCCAGTAGAACTAAACCAGTTTCGAGATGACTCACAAAAACGGTTTTCGATTTTAGGGTTTTATGAGTTGAATGCATCGGTCAGAGAGCCCTTGGAGAAGGAGAAGAGGTGAAAGAAGAAGAAGAGAAGAAGAAAATCGGAGGACTGCGTCGGACTTTTTCTTTTTTTGATTTGATTTGATTTAATTAGAATGGCCACGACACCGTTTTATTTTAGCTCATCCTTTTTTTGCGGTGTCAATTAGTATTAGTCATACTAAACTGTTTAGGCCGGCTATTTATATGGTTTAAAATTTTTTCAATACAGTGTATCCGAGTTGGTAAGTGCACCGTGCTTGAACTGTGAGGTCCTGATTTCAAATCTCACGGAATGTGAGTTTAGTTTATAATTTATTTATTTGTCTATTTGATAGATAGATATGGTTTATTTATGGTAGTTTGGTTTGAATTGTTTAGACATATAGAGATTTATTCGGATTGTAATGAGATTGTATTTGTACTCACTTGAAAAAAAAAAATTCAATACAGTGGATATTTAATTTCTTATTTTGCAATTTATTTTTACTAAATTTCTTATTTTGCATTTTGAGTCGCTCACATCAATTTTATTTCAAATAATAGAAAGTAAGAAAATGAGTTTGCTTAAATGAAATAAAAAGTTCTGATTCGAAACATCTGGAGATGAATATTAACAATCACAGTTAAAAATAGAATTTTCAACAAGTTTAATTTAGAAAACAAAACAATCAGCTCCTTGTAATTTTCAAAAGGATACATCATGTCCGTGTTAGTAACTAGTAAGTGTTTAATTTGATGTGTTTTTATGAATGACTAAATGAAAATGTTGCACTAAAATATGAAAATGCACTTTTTGTAGAAAACGAATATGAAGATTATGTGCACAATATTTAATTATTTTTTTTGATCAATGCACAATATTTAATTTTTAATGAAGGTTTTTAAAGTTGATTAATGAAAATGTAATAAATTCGAATATAATATGAATTGAGGATTTGTCCACATCTTAAATACAGAATAGACTCTAAGAATGCTACTAATAAACATTCTTTTATTCACTAAAATATTTCCTCAAATACATAAAGAGAAACTTGCGCTTCCATGGCCGGTTTGTCAAACGTACCACATGCCCATGTTGTATGGATGGATGGTGATTTGTGGCCTTTATTAACTTTTGATCATTTTCCATTGCTATATTTATAAATAGGTTGTTTTTGTCAAGATGAGAAGATTAGACCCACATGATCCTGTTTTTCACATTGCATGGATTGAGACTTTTTTTTCCAAGATTCTGAGATCCTTAAAACAAAATGTTGGATTATTAAAGCTAGAGGTATCTTTGGTTCTTCAACTATTCCTTGATATAGACTTGTAGTTATTAATGTTGTGGTTCATAAATCAGCATAAACATAAAGGATAAAGACTTCCTAACATTTATTGCCAAAGAAAAAAAGACCTTCTAACGTTTTTGTTTGATTAATAAGAAAGGTACGTACATGGAGCCCCTTTTTTCAAAAAAAACAAATAATTTTAATTAAATAAAAGAAAATTTTGATTTAAATGAATGAATCACTGTGTTGTTAACGTAATTGATAGGTGGTGCTTAAATTTTGAAGAACAAGGGTCAAATTTCACAGAATATAGATTTGCCTTATTTATTTATTTATTTGTTTCTTTGGTAGCTACAACTATAGGACAAGAAATTGATTGAGCTTTTGGGACTTAACTAGGGTTAGGGATTTCAATTTTCAAATTTTAAGGTTATTAGGCCAGGGAATAGGAATTTTGTTATTCTACTTTTATTTTAAATTTTTACAATTTTATATTATTTCTTAAGAAAGAAATTAAATAAATAAAAAAAAGTAATAATCATGAAAATGCACCAATTTTTCTAGTTTCGATTTTACTAATTTATTTGATTCAAAAGCGGTTGATAAAAAAACCACGATTTAAACATATATGATCACCAATCGGTTTTGTTATTGAACTGATCGAATCAATTGATCCGATCCAATTGTAAAGCCATAAGTTTAATTGATTGATTTCTGCCTTTAAAAGGTTCGACATGGACTCTAGATATCATGACATTATTGTCCAACCCCTCCAAAAGGTTCCATTCTTCTAAATTTTTGTGTTGAGGACACCAAGTCGCCGGTTAGTTGACGGTGGAAACGAGGACTTCCGAGGTAACCTGAAAGCACTAGAAGAGGTGTTAGGAGCGACAGGGCTTAGGTCCCCCGTTTGGACTCCAATGCCTAAGTTAGAGATCTAGATTTAGATCTAGTTTTTGGAAGTCTAGGGCTTAAGAGAGTAGAGACAAAGAGTCTAGAGAGTGAGTAGAGAATGTGTAACCTGCTCCAGCCTTGAGAGTCGTGGGTATATATAGAGGGTCTCCTTGTACGGGTCGCACGCGCGATGTCACGTGTGGGGTTGTTCTTCGGAGGTCACGTGTTGAAGGTATCCGTTGGAGGTCACGTGTGGAGTTGTACTTCGGAGATCACGTGTGGGGTCGTACGTTGGAGGTCACGTGTGGAGTGCCAGCTGGCTAGCGATAGGGTCCGGCTCCTTGTGGTCATAGGTGGTCGAGCGCTAGGTGGTCGGGCGCCGGGCTTTGGAGGTAGTCGGACGCTGTCCTTAGAGGTGGTCGGTCGCTAGGTTCACAAGTGGTCGGACGCTGGCCTTGGAAGTGGTCGAGTGCCAAGCAATTGTGCCATGCTCAACAATTGCCCCCCAACCGTGAGGGAGGTTATAAAGTGACCGAACGAAACGACTCTTCTTCTTCTTAGGCATCGGGCGGGTGGGCCGGGTTGCTTAGATGGTTCCTCGTTGCTCTTGTCTTTTGGGTGGTACCCTTGGGATGTCGTATGCGAAGTTTCTTCTTCTTGATCTTTTGGAGTAGGTTGTTGTCGTGTGCCGGGTTCTTTTCTCCCTTGGCATCATGTGGATGAAGCTTTGATTAGTGGCTTTATTTTTAGGGCAATGGTCGAGCGTCCGAGCTTATACATGGTGCTGGCGCCCGACAATGTGCACAGGGATTTAGTGGAGTTTCGATCATTGGTTTTATTTTTGTTTTAGCTAGGGAAGGGTTTGGTCGAGCGCCCAACTTTGTGTACAAAGTTGGCGCTCGACACTATGGGGGAAGATTTGGTCGAGCGCCATAGGTCATATATGGGTTTGGCGCTCGACAACATATGATGGCGCCCAACTTTTTATTTTTATTTTTATTTTTGGGTGTCCTGTGCCAACTTTCGCCTTTTATTTTCCCTTTGAGCGGGAATTCTTGGAATGTCATGCGCCCAATTTTTCATTTTTTACACTCCTTGGGTGTGTTGTATTTAGCTTCGATTTTGTGTTTCTATTGCGGATTTGGATTGGTTTTTGTGTTCGGGTTAACATGCGTTGTCGGCTGTTCATGTTCTTCGGCATGTACTTGTTCTTGTGTTTAGCTTCGCCCTCTTATTTTCCTTGAAACTTCTTTTCTCGATCTATCTTTGCTTGTGATTGTTCGTTGAGACTTGTTTGTGCACCTTTGTTGTTCTTGCTATTTTGTTGTCCTGATGCTGTTGTGGACGAGAGCTTTTAGCCGCATGCCGTATTGTAAATAGGGACTTAATTTGCTTTCTTTAGTTCTTTGGCGAATTCCATGCGGTAGATAGGGCTTGACTTCTTTCTCTTGTCTTGCACCATGATGTTCTCCTCTTATTTTGGTGTCGGACGTCTTATAGCGATCTTGCTGCTTTGGTTGTTGTCGCTCGCCATATAACAGTTAACACTCGATTGCTCCGCTTCTGTTTTGTGTCGCACGCCGCGTAGTAGTTGGCTCTTGATTGCCTTGCTTCCATTTAATGTCGCACACCACGTAGTAGTTGGCACTTTATTGCTTTGTTTTCATTTTGTGTCGTACGTCACATTTTGATTGAGGTTGAGCTTTTTCGTCGACCGTCGCTGCGTCCTAGGTGTTGTGTTCTTTAGTCGAAAATTGATAAGGAAAGAAGGGCTAAGGAAGAAATCCAGAAGCTTTACAGCCCTTTGAGGTTTTCAAGGCTCAAGTGCAAAAGGAGATGGAAGCGGAAGGTATGGCTTCTTTTTCTTTAATGACTTTGATTTGGATGCAACTTGGTCATTTGACGCGTTCTCTACTTCTTTCCTCAGTCATTTTAGCTTGTATTGATTTTTGTTGTTGATTGCTACAATTGCTCCGTATTGTTTGGTTGTTTGGTTTGGTTGGATTTTCTGCTTGGTTTCCATCTTTTTTTTTTGGCTTAAACATGTTGCTTGAATTTTGGTTCTAGCCGACCATTAGGTATTGTGTTTTCCCTTCTTGTTTTGAGTTTGCATTTTGTTTTTGGCTGACCATCTAGTTCTTGTCTTCTTGGTTTGATTGTGGTGTGTTCGACCGACTTGTTGTTTACTTCTTGCTTTTAGTTTGATGTGGTCGATCGACTTGTTGTTTACTTCTTGCTTTGAATGTGATGTGGTCGATCGACTTGTTGTTTATTTCTTGCTTTTGAATGTGATGTGGTCGATCGACTTGTTCTTGTTCTTCTTGCTTTGTATGTGATGTGGTCGATCGACTTGTTCTTGTTCTTCTTGCTTTGAATGCGATATGGTTGATCGACTTGTTCTTGTTCTTCTTGCTTTGAATGTGATGTGGTCGATCGACCGGTTCTTTTCTTCTTTGTTTGAATGTGATGTGGTCGATCGACTAGTTACTTCTCTTCTTTGTTTGAATGTGATGTGGTCGATCGACTAGTTACTTCTCTTCTTGCTTTGAATGTGATGTGGTCGATTGACCGGTTCTTTTCTTCTCACTTCTGAATGTGATGTGGTCGATCGACTAGTTACTTCTCTTCTTGGTTTGAATGTGATGTGGTCGATCGACTAGTTACTTCTCTTTTTGGTTTGAATGTGATGTGGTCGATCGACCGGTTCTTTTCTTCTTGAACCATTTCGGCATGAATGTGATTTTTGGTCGTTCGACACATTATTCCTTGCTTCTTGAACCATTTCGGCATGAATGTAATTTTTGGTCGTTCGACACATATCTCATTTCTTCTTTGACCATTTCGGCATGAACGTGATTTTGGTCGTTCGACGCATTTCTCCTTTCTTCGACTTGGGTGCAATTTGGTCGATCGCCACCTTTTCTCTTTTTTGGTTAATCATTTTGGTTCGGATGCGACACTGGTCGACCACCCCATTTTGTCTCCTTCACTCTTAGCCGTGCTGATTTGCATGCAATTTTGGTCATTCGGCGCTTTCTTCTTTGCTTAGATTTAATCTGGCGACTGACATGTTATGTCTTGATTTGTAGGTTTCTTTGTTAAGCGCCCCTGGGCATTCTTCGCTTGCGCTCGAGGATCATTCTCCATTTGCGCTCGGGGAGCGTCATACGCTTCGCGTTTGGCGAGCATCATCTTTTTCGCCATCTCGGGTATTCTTCATGTGCTCTCAAGGAGAATTCTTCCTTTGCGCTCGACGAGCGTCCTACATTTCGCGTTTGGCGATTGTCATCCTTTTCGCTATCCGGGTTTTCTTCTCTTGCTCATGAGGTGCATTCTCCATTTGGTATTCGGCGAGCGTTCTCCTCTTCGGGAGGGGCATTATCCTCTCGTAGGGAGCATTCTTCTCTTCTAGGGGAGTGAGTATTCTCCCTTCATTGGAGTGCATAATCCTCTTCATAGGGGGCATTTTTCTTTCTTTGGAGAGCACTCCTCTCTTTGGGTAGTCTTCTCCTCCCCTTTGTGGAGCATTCTTCTCTTTTTGGGGGGCATTTGCCTCAGGTCAAGAGTTGGTTATTTGCATACTGGCTTTTTTGCTAATCCCTTAGGAGGGTATTGGACCCTTATGAAGGTTTTGTCATTTTTCTTGCTGAGGACGAGGTCGATTCATGTCGATCGCCACTTAATCGATGGCCATACTAGGTCGAGCTCGGCCTTGCCTGATCGCTCGCCTGTTGGCGTTGGGCCCCTTGGGGGCATCATCATCATTTCTCATACTTGATTGGGGATGATTCAAGTCGATCGCCACTTTGTCGATGGCCATACTAGGTCTAGCTCGGCCTTGCCTGATCGCTCGCCTGTTGGCCTTAGGCCCCTTGTGGGCATCATCATCATTTCTCATACTTGATTGGGGATGATTCAAGTCGATCGCCACTTTGTCGATGGTCATACTAGGTCGAGCTCGCCTGTTGGCGTTGGGACCCCTTGGGGGCATTATCACCATTTCTCATACTTGATTGGGGATGATTCAAGTCGATCGCCACTTTGTCGATGGCCATACTAGGTCGAGCTCGGCCTTGCCTGATCGCTCGCCTATTGGCGTTAGGCCCCTTGCGGGCATCATCATCATTTTTCATACTTGATTGGGGATGATTCAAGTCGATCACCACTTTGTCGATGGCCATACTAGGTCGAGCTCGGCCTTGCCTGATCGCTCGCCTGTTGGCGTTAGGCCCCTTGTGGGCATCATCATCATTTCTCATACTTGATTGGGGATGATTCAAGTCGATCGCTACTTTGTCGGTGGCCATACTAGGTCGAGCTCGGCCTTGCCTGATCGCTCGCCTGTTGACGTTGGGCCCCTTGAGGGCATTATCATTTCCCCGACTCGGTCAGGGGTGGTTCTTGCCGATCGCCTGCCAGTCGGGGGCCATGTTAGGTCAAGGTCGATTCTTGTCGATCGCATAGCCTCCTGGCGTTGAGCCCCTTGGGGGCGTTCGTCATTCCCATAAGTTGGGGGCCATGCTAGGTCTGGGTCAAATCTTGTTGATCGCCCTGCCTGCTGGCGTTGAGCCCCTTGGGGGCGTCCGTCAAGTATAATTT
>AWWV01007748.1:0-10936 GCA_001974805.1 Corchorus capsularis
ATGGGAGCTTGTATGATGAGAATTTCGAAGGCCGATTCACAAGAGAGGATTGTGGCGAGATCCTTGCTATGGTGGACAACCTTCCCGCCGAAGATGTCGCTTCCAAGCCCGGTTTCAAAGCTCGAATGATCTCTCAAGCCATGTGGAAGAAGGTCAAGGCCGCATATAAGGAGCAAGTGAAGAGGGAGAATGCCGAAATTGATGATGATGGCATGCCAACTGCTAAGTTTTTCTCTCGAGAAAGACCTCGCTTTGGACAATCTTGCTACCACCACCCAAGAGGACCTTCAAGGAGATCCAAGCCATGGATGGGAGCAAGGCCTGCACCATGGAGTAATATGCCGCGCATTGATGGCTATGGAAGGAAACCCTATCGCTCTCCATACCGCCCTCCACCCATGCCAAGTCGTTATGGCTCATACAACACTCATGCCGCATCCTCCTCTCACTACAATCATGTGAGACCACCACTTATTGTTGCTTCCATTAGTAAGGTTGAGAGAGGTGTTCCACCACCTATGCCTTTGATGACCAACCTTCCAAGGGTTGAAGAGGTAAAAGAAAAGTCTTTTGTTTCGACTTCTTCTGAATCTGACCCAAGTTTAGACCTAAATTGTAAGTCCAAGGATGATGAAGAGGAAGTTGAGCAAGAGGAGGAGCGCAAAGAGTCAACCACTCATCCTGTTTTCATCAAGATCAAGAGCATCCATGATCGTGTGTTGCAAATTCAAGAGGAACTTAATGGCATTGTCCAAAGCTTGGAGGAATTTGTTGAGCTTATGGAGAAGGCTATCGATGAGCCTCTCTAAAACTAGACCTTAGAAACCCTAATTTTATTTTTATGCACTTAGGTAGTAGTTATTTATTTTAAGAATGTTTTTATTTCTCTATCAATAAGACAATTAAGTTTTTCCCTTTCCCTTTTCCCTTTTAATTTCATTATTGTTTTTAAAGTCTAAGTGGCAACTTCATCAACCATACAAGGTATGCCGCTCAACCCTAACTTTTTAATTTTCGCATGCATATTTATTTGGTTGATTTGTTGTTTACTTTCACATTGAGGACAATGTTGAATTTAAGTATGGGGGAGGAAATAGGTGAATGCTTAATGTATCGTTCTAGTTAATATATTAATCATCTTAGTTTACTTAGTTTTAATAAATAAAATGTTTGTGGGTATTGTTCTAGTTAAGTAAACCCTCAGGTGACATAACACCTCCTAAGTACCCCTTCAGTCTTAGGTTGAAATGGCTTGCGTCACGAGCTAAGTGCCGCCGTACACCTACGAAAGTGGAATAATTTTTGCATGTTTAGATTAGTATTAACTTTAGGTATAGTCTTTAGGAATGGTTAGGTAGTTCCTTATCCCTTGAATTTTGGATAATTCGATTTTAATTGTTATACACATGTTAAGTGATTAGTTTTCTGCACATTCTTAACCACAAAAAAGTCATCATGAAATTCAACAAATACATTATTTGCTTTGCAAAATTTTGAAACGGAGATCAAATCTTGTTTCATATCAGGAACACATAGGACATCTCTTAGCTTATATGACTTATCATGGCAATGCAAATTAACAATTCCAGAATGAGTGATGGGCAGACCTGAGCCATTACCAACAATTATTTCATCGGTGCCTTCACAGTCAGAAACAATGGACAAGTTCTTGAGGTCAGTGGTAACATGATGAGATGCTCTCGTGTCCATACACCATGCCTTGTCCCCAGATGTCACATTGGCATAATTAGCAGTTGGTGAGAAGCAAAAAATTGCTTCCCTTTTCGACAAGTTTTGGCCAAGTGACCCACTTTGTCACATGATTGACATATTGGCCGAGGGTTGTGCTGATCAGTATAGCTTCTCCCATTATTAAAAGAACGCCCCCTGGGAGTTGAAATTTCTGGCAGAATTATTAGTGGCAGATTTTCTAGTATAATGAGCAGTTGGGATACTTACATCACTGAAAGTAGTCTCATGTTTCAATTGAAGTTCAAAGGCAACCACTTTGTCATGAAGTTCCTCAAAAGAAACTGGATTTTCTCTAGCACAAATGGCAGTAGTAAATTCTCTATACTCTAAGCCAAGTCCTCTGAAAATGTGAATGACGAGATTATCATCATCGATTGGAGCTCCAGCATGGCGACATTCATCAGCAATATGCTTCATAGTATGGAGGTATTCACCAACAGGCTTGGTGTCACGTCTAGTGGAAGAAAGTTTGTCTTTGAGATCCATAATGCGGGATCGAGTCTTATTGGCATACATATTGATCAGCTTTTGCCAGGCCTCCATGGAAGTTTTGGAGGCTGCAATGAATGGCAAAATATTTTCAGAGGTTGTGGCAAAGATTGCAAGCAGAATAAGCTTGTCTTGGCGCATCCAAAAGGAGTGCTCCGGATTTGGAACCATTCGTCCATTTTTCTTTATTTCTGAAGCGGGAGCCGGAAAGGAACCATCGACGTACCCGACGAGATCAAACCAAATAAGAGCGCGTCAAATTGCGCTCGCCATGAAGAGAAATTGGTTGGAGTAAGCTTAACCGGCAACTGAGTTGTTGCATTAATGGCAATAGGTTGCGGGGAAGGTGTGTTTGAACCAGCCATGGAAAGAGTTTGAATGAGGAAAAAGACCAGGATCGATGCTTGTTTAAAGCAATAAGGAATCTGATACCATATAGGAAAGTGAACAGAGAGTTTTAGAGGTGAAAGGATGTTTTTCATTAATGTATCTATAGGGTATTTATACACAAGACGTATACAAGTCAAGATTACAAAATCATAACAGTTTCTAATGGATAGAAACTCTATATTCAAAATTCGAACTATAACAGACTCTATATTTGAACTAGTCAAGGATGGGATAAAACATCATCCCTCTATATGATTAGCCTATGTTCTTCTCAAAATAGGATAATAGTTTTAGATTAGGCCATCCATATCATGATTTTTCTTCTCTTTTATCTTTTCATTGGTTTTCGTCTCAAATATGTATATCTTTTCTCTTTGTAATCAATTCAGGCTTCTCTGAATGTGGACTACAAATCAATTTTAAGTTTTTATTTGATTTTCAAAAGAAATGATTGCCCTGTATAGAACTGAAAAGCTATGAGTCCCATGTCCCGGCGGATCATCACTTCTATAAGTAGCTCTTAGAAAATCAAGCTCCAAAAGAATGAAGTGTCACCATATAATTTCCCATGCAATGACTATTTTCCAATGTCAGAGTGTTAAATTAGTTATGAATCAACCTAGGAGCATCAATACTTGTAGAAAAACATGACCCCAGATTTTGTCCAGCAACTCGTTAGTTACGTGCTGCAAATTGAGAACATACTGGTTACTGAGGTCCAAAACAGTCCTGCAGAGCATTATCCATACACAACTAAGAACCAAAGAAATTTAAATATACATATCGAACTCACATACCCACTATGTTGTACCGAGAATGGCAGATAAAATGAAATCCACGACTATCACCATGGACTGTAGAAAGGCCCGACATGTCAGTTGTAGTTAATTGAGATAGTCCTCATATTATGGTGCTTGCAAATTGCTAATTCAAATTGAAAGTTTAAAATGCAATGCAAAATAACAAGGACCAAACAAAATGGATGCATGGCATATTTTAATTCTTCCGTCCAGTTTAAATGTGGAGGATTCTACGCAAAAGAAACTAAAAATAGATTTCATTGCCAGCAACATGACATTTATATGCCAAAATTAGCAACAGAATAAGAGCATACCATGCACAAATTAATAACTGAAGCCAGGGTTGGGAATGTGGAGCTAATGAAGATGTGGAAGATTGGGTATCCCAGTTGAGGAAATCCTAGCTTTTTCGTATTTAGCTCTTTTTTTCTTTTAATATGTTCTAATAATTTCTGCAATATAGTCCCTTCAAAAAATTCTGAGCATTGAACTTGTTTCTTTAAAAAAAAAAAAAAAAACTTATTTCCGCATTTTGCAACAAACATGTTATCTGCTTCTTTAAAAAGCCCATCCATCAGTATAGTACTGTACACAATAACATCAAAAGCAATTGCACTAACAACCATTAGACTTTGAAGGGCAAAAGCAGCCCATGGAGTTCCCTGATTTGAAGAAATGAGTCCATAGGAGTCCCTAACTAGCATTTTTGCTATAGCTGATTTCCCATGCTCGCAAAGGCCATTAATTAATTAATAATTGAACTATAAGTGACAACATCAGGCAAAAACCCATTTACAACCATTTCTTCTTCATACAAAGAAAGTGCTTCTTGCTTACACTAGGCATTTATGAGTGTAGTGTGTGTAATAAGGTTTGGTTCTAATGTCACAGAGTTTTCGCTCTCATTCTGATGATCACTGTGCCATGCCATCCAAAATTTTTAAATCCCTTTTCTACACCCCAGAATCTCGTTTCGTCAGCTGCGTTTAGTAGAGCGGTGTGATTGACTCCGTTTGTACTGGAGTTGTGAGATTAAACACTGTACAGATCATATTAGATACTGTACATGTCAACGATAGAAATAGAGGTGTTAAGTGAAAATAGTGGCGAGGTTAGATTAAAATGTGAAATGACCTTTAAGGGTATTATTATTTAAAGGTATTGTATAATTTTATTTATATAATATTTATTAAATTAGTATATGGATATACTAATTAATTATAATATTATTTATTTATTTATGATAACATGAAATTTATTATTATTTAATCAATAAATGAAATTAATTTAAATGTATTACTAAAAAAAATAAAACACAAATTAAAAAAAATGAATAAATAAAATAAAAATCCATTAATAATATAAATATATAAATAAATAAAATAAAATAAAAGTATAAAAAGTTAAAAGAAAGAGAGAAAGAAAAAAAAAAAAAAAAAAAGTGGGTTAGAAGCGGAAAAATTTTCCACTGGAGCTGGCTCCAGCCCAAAAACTCCATTCTACTACCCAATTTCACTGGCCATGTGGGCCACTTGCCCTGACCCCAATTTACACCTAAGGCTCCAGTGGATTAGTGGACCACCGTTTTGAGCCCAAACGGTGGTCCACTGGTCCACTAAACACAACCTAAACTTTTTAAATCCATCCGATGATTTCCTGGAGAATGCTGAATTCAAAGAGAAAGAGAAGATGGAAAAAGAAGGTGCTGCTGATGATGACAACGATAAGGACGACGAAAACGACAATGATGAAGAATTTGATGACATGAGAGTGAAGGATAACATACTGTTAGAGAAGCTTGATGCTATTGACAAGAAACTTGACGAGAAGCTGGCAGAGTTGGATCATACATTTGGTAAGAAGGGGCCGAAGCTTTTGGTTTTGGAGGAAGATAAATAATCAGGTTAATTTACTTCTGTGAGGAAAATATTGCCCCCAAACTATGTTTAGGCACATTCTCCCACTGCAGTTTTTCAAAGAACTAATGAGTAAACTAAACAAAAACAATATGAATTATTGAATATATAGCTGGCATTGTTCTGTGCAAAGTAAATAAATAAATAATAGCCACTAATCTTTATCCATATATAGATTAATATATAAACACTCTTCCGGACAAATACACTAGTGTAGCCAAGAGCAGACTTTGAACAGAACCTGAATTAATCCACCCAATTTGTTGTATGAATATTTTCCAATTCTTTACATGTCTTATGAAGGTGTTTTTATGACTATTTGAGGTGATTTGCTACTTAGTTTGCTCATTTATATGCTTTAGGTACTTGAAAGGAGAATTGGAGACAAAGGAAGCATATTGGAGCAATGAAATAAATGTCCTGCATCAACCTGGAGGGGGTCGAAATCAAGCTAGGAATTCTCCTGTTTCGACCTTCCGCAGGGTCGAAACAGGCTGCAAAATCAATTAAAGCTGGAAATTGCAAATCACGTGGGCTCAACTCTTTTGGACTGGAATTAATTCCAGCTGGACATGTAATATGTTTGGGCTTTGGGAAAAACGTAATTACCCCATGCTATATACAATTATTGTTTTTAGGATTTTATTTGGTGGCAAAATCTTAAAATTTGCCAAAACCTAAAAATAGATTAGGTATATAATTGGTGGCAGCCGAATGATTTAGATAACTTTTAGTTCCAGAATTTGGTTTTGCTTTAGTTTGGAACGTGAACCTGTCTCATGGTTTTCTCTATTCTTAGTTATTTTGTACTCTTTCTTTTCTAGTTAATTTAATTTTAAGACTTTCAATCTCTTGGGTATTTGATTTGTGAGGCTCTGTGCTTATTCATCTATCTTGTAAGTATTTCAATTTTCTTTAAATTATTTGAATGATTTCATGTTTGATTATTTAGAACGGCCATCTATTTAATTAGGTATGATTTCTATTGTTAGATGAGATTCCTATATGCAATCGTAGGTAATCAAATCCCAAGTAAAAACTTAGAGTAGCCCTCTAAGAGAATCTTGAATATAGATTGAATGTTGCCTATATTAGTGAGCATTGTCTATTGTTGGCTAAGATCTTTCTAGTTCTTAAAGCAATGGGTTACTTGAATCTGGTAGACGCTTGGAACTAGGTTAGTACACCTGTTAGGATTTAGTTTAGGACTTGCATCATGACTAATGAAGACTAAGGAAAGATAGGGATTAATGGTCGATGACGTTAATCTATGCCATCTATTTGTCAAGTTAGAAATCAATTGATGCCAAGGATCAAATCCTTTTTTCCCAAGAGTGCGATTGTCTTGAAGTTGAATATTTATTTAATTGTTTTCTCACTTGCTAGTATTTTATTTCGTGTTTTATTTAGTTTAGTTAATTTCTACATAAAACCCCCCATTTTAGTTTAATTCACAACTTTAAGAAAGGTTATTAAAACAATAGTTCTCTGTGGGATCGACTCGTACTTATCCTGTCTATAGGTTTTGTATGATTTTTATTTTTGGTGGAATACGACACCCATTAAATTTTGGCGCCATTGCCGGGGAACTCATTTGTTTTGTTACTTTCCTTTAGATTTTTTTTTGTTTCGTATTTTGTTTTGTTTTTTTGTTAATTTTGCAGGTTTAGGCATTAGGCACTGCTTTACAAGTCACCCCTCCATTCAAGTGTTGAAGAATTATTGGATAAATTTGGTTTCCTCATTCCTTGAACTTAATTCATATTTTCATTATTATGGAACAATTTAGCGTTTATGATGGATTTTCTTACTATGACCCTTATTACAACCATTGTTCTTACAATTCAGGTTATGAAGATTATCCACCATATGAGCAGCATGGAGATCAACAATTTCATAGTTCCTATTATGAGTCATATGCAAGTTATCACCCATTGGGGGAACAACAGATTCCTGCACACTTGGTGGCTTTCATGGAAAAGCTTGTTGAGGGAACATCCTTACTTGGAAAAGGACAATTGTTAATTAAACAAAAACTATTGAGACATGAACAAGAAATACAAGATCTGGGAAATCAAGTGGGACAACTGATCATGTCGTCTATGACCATAAAAATAATCCCCACAATAAACTAACTAGAATAGCTAGGGCAAGTAGGGGTCGAATCCCACAGAGAAGGTTTATGTGATGAACGATACAAAGAAAGAAAGATCTTTTCCAAAAATCGATTAGAAAACAGGGGATTGTAAATATCAATTTATAAAGAAAACAATTAAACTAAAAATAAAAACAAAGCAAATTAAATCTAAATCTAAATCTAAAGCAGAATATAAAGCAAACAATAATTATAAAGCATACTTCTTCTCCAGTGGTATGATTCAATCAGATTAACTATGGATCATCGACTTAAAAGGTGAATTAAGCATCTTATTCTTGACTGACAACTGATATAGATTTCCCAACATGTATTTTAGATAAGAGGCCGATTAAAGCTGCAGTTATCCCTTTTATTCCTTCAGCAATAGATTACTTTCTTAGGGCTTAAAGATCACTTGAGAACAAGGCATTAAGATTAATTAATTTTACACACATGCCTACAAAGTAGAACCATACGAAGAGAAATTTCTCGCCCTCCGATAGACAAATACCCATTAAGCAGCGATTAAACAAACCTAATTTGCTACATACAATCAAACTTGAGTGATTAATTCTAAGCTTGATCTAGCCATAGATCTTCCTCTTACATCGTTAGTGGCCACATAACTCAAATAAGATTCAGAATCATAAAATTATTCTAGGGTTTTGACTACTATCATCAAGAACTTAACACAAAATTATAAGTATAGAAATCTCACCATAATCAATTGATTGAATTCACCAAAGCATCAGAAGTATTAAGGATTTAGCTACTCATGGACTTAGGAAAATCCATGAGAGGCATAGGAATACTTAGAGAACAAAGGAGGAACGATTTCTCCTTCTTGAAACCCTAGGGACGTCGCACCCCTCTATGGCTAGAGAGGGTGTCGACTTCTCCCTCTTTTAAAACTAGAGAAAAACCTAAAAACTAAAGAAAGGTAGAAAAAGAGAATTATCTAAAATTTGTGAGGTGTAGAATTGTGTGGTTTGTGATACAGGAGGTGGCTATTTATAATAGAGGAATAGGGTAGGACGGTTTAGCCATGACTTGGTCTCCAAGTTGGATTAGGTGTCATCCTAGAGTAGAATCCAAGTCAGAATAGGATCCTGGAATTTTCTGGAATTGTGCACGAATTTCGACGTCGATTTCGGGCTTGAAGATAGTAGATCTGGGCTTTATACTTCAAAAGAAAGTTGTAGAGCTCGGAGTTAGCTTTCCAACGGCTACTCATGGGCTTAAAACGGTCATCTGAGCAGAAAGTTATGGTCTTTCTACGAAGACTGCGCTGAAACCGGGCTTATATCGCAAATCTGCGGGATTATTGCGGGATTTGGATATTCTTTTGGATATTAGGCCTACAAATTGGGATTTTAACTCCAATTATAGGTTTATATGGGCTGAGTATATTCCCATATAAATAATTCAAAAATCCTCAACTTTTGGGCTTCTTCTAGACTTGGCTTCAATCCTTTGCAAATAAGCTCCAAATCTTCAATTTTTACTTCTTGAATTAATTCTTCAATTGTCTTCAAATCTTCAAAATATCTTCAATCACGAACTTCGCATCTTCAAATCTTTATTCCAAATGACTAAATCCATAGTTGAGTAAAAAGTCACTAAAATAGCTCCAAAAAGAGTGAAAAACAATAAGTTTTCACTTTTCTTGTCTTCAAGACCTAAAAACACAAATACTAATAAAATAGGGTAAAAACACACATAAAAGTAGCAAAAAGTATATAAAAATAGCTATAAAAACATGCATAATTTGAGCTCGATCAACAACTTGTTGATTCCTTAGGAAGGGTTGAAGCTTACCTCAATACCCTTGAGGAAGAAGAAAATGAAGCATGGGAAGTGAACCAAGGTGAGAATGAAGCTGAAAAAGAAGAGAAAACAAAATCTGTTTCAACCTCAAAAAGGGTCGAACTAGACCCTGAGGAAGGTCGAACTGGGCAAAAAAATCTCCTGTCTCAACCCCTGGAGGGGTCGAACTCGACCTTTTTAGGGGTCGAAACAGAAACTTTCCAAGACAAACTTAATGAGATAACTTTTTCAGTTAATCAACCTCAACTCCTTGCCAAGCCAACTTTAAGTGGAAATTCCGCATCCGAAGGTAATATGGTTGATAGTTCTTCTCCAATTGAGTTTTTGAGATGTGGGAATCAAGATTTCCTAGGGATTGAAAAGTTTTTGAAGTTTGGATGCTTCAATGGTGGTGATTCATATGACGAATGGGCGACAATGGAGCCATTCTTTATAAATGATGATGCCTGCAAGTTTAACAATGTTGCCAAGATGCTGAGAATGCAAGAGGAGTCTAAAGTCAATTTCGTTCACTCGAAGAAGCTCTTGCACAAACACACCACGGCAACAACAAAGGCATTGACTTTACTAGCCATTCATGGGGTTCCTTCAAGCAAAATAGGTGACTTCCTTCCATATCTCTTTAATTTTATCTTATTCTTATATGTTCATATCTTTCGATTTTGTTCATATTTGATTTTTGCATTGAGGTGGAAAGATCCTCCTTGACAAATAAAGAATGGAAAAGTCTAGCCAAAGACGTTAAATGACGGCGCTGGATGGGAGGCAACCCAACGATTTATTTTTGTTTTAATTTTGAATTTTATGTTTATTAGTTTTTAATTAATTTTTACATATTTCATGTTTAGGACCTTATATAAGACATGCTATGATATTTTGTGCTTATTGCTATGTTTGCTTGATTTATTGGATTGGGTGCACACTTTCTTGATAGATTAAGTATTGCGTATATCATGTTATTGATAATTGTTTCCCCACATTTGTGCTTAATGTGTTGCTATTGATCTAACCAAATGATTTTTATAACAATTCATTGATTTTTGAAATTGTTTTGAGTACACATTGTCTTATCTCTTTGATTTATTTATGAAAACTAGTTTGGCATGGTTTAGTTTAGTATTAAGGCATTTGTAATATATTTCGAATTTTCATATGCAAGATTATTCTTTGATTGAAATTTATATGGGAGTTTTTCATAAAGTATTACTTCTAGAACTTGCTTAACTACCCTTTCGAGGCGAATTATATATTTAGCTCATTATCTTTTATAGTGTACACTTCTATGGAACTAGAAAATATGCATTTTAGGATTGAGCTTGTGCCTAATTTTTGCCTACCCTTTTGAAAGACCATAGTAGTGAAACCCATTGTGCCTTTTTCTTGGTTATAGCCAATATTTGATATATTTTTTGTTTTTAGCCATATTATCCAAAAGAACCCTAACCCTTTTAAAGAAAAACAAGTTTTCTCTTAGCCTTATTATCTCTTGATTGGTGAAGTTTTGACTTGTTGTATTGTTGGTTCTTGGCTAAAGCATGGAAATCGGTTATTTGTGAGGGATTCCTTCTATTCCTTAGTTGGAGATCCTATTTGAAGGGTTGAGTAGATGTCCAAGTGATTCAATT